>JAVSBS010002037.1:308572-325212 GCA_033124195.1 Coracias cyanogaster | reverse complement strand
GTGGTTAGAGAGATGCTGGGACAGAGGTTGGACTTGATGACCCTGGAGGTCCTTTCCAACCATAACGATTCTGTGATGCTGTGATTCTGTGAGGGATGAGAGGGCAAAGCGAGCTGTCTTCATTTGCCCAGGTAACGTTGTGAGGGTGCAGCCAGGTTGCCCACAGGCCGCTGTGGCATGCGCTTTCATCGAAGGAGCACACTAATGCTTTCTGTCAGGTCTGCATTGCCTTGGTGAGGTACAGCAAGCAGCTGGCTGGGGCTGAGACCTCAATATGTTGAGCACATTGTGCAGGAAGAATACAAGCTAACGACCTCGTGGGGTTGAGCTTGATGTGCTCTAAAAGCCTCTGCCTCCAGAAGTTACGTACAGTGCACCTCTTATCCCTGGTTTTGCCTGTATTTAATAGAATCATAGAATGGTTTGGGTTGAAAGGGACCTTAAAGATCATCTAGTTCCAACCCCCCTGCTATAGGCGGGGACACTTCCCACCAGATCAGGTTGCGCCAGGCCCCATCCAGCCTGGTCTGTTTGTAGCCCCTAAGCTCATTGACTGATGCGTTGTTGGCTGATGCTTTGCTTGTTTTGGAGGGTGAGGGAGAAATCACCAAAACTTATATTTTGAAGCTCTGTGCTGCACTATTTGCATTTCAAAGTTGGTGGCCAGTGTTTTGGAGCACAGGTATTCCCAGATCACACTCCTGAACGAGTGTGAGTGATTTTTCAAACTGCAGCCAGTATCCAGTGTGATCAGTGGGGAAAACAAAGCCAAATCTTTCAGAATGGTTTACCGATTATTGGATTTTGCTCCTTTACTTCTGCTCTTTCTCCCGATTGCTTTCTTCCAAAAGGTTGCTTTTGGATATCTTCTGTCCAAATTAAAACACAGTCAAATGAAGAATGGGTTTTGGCATATGGTTCAGTTTACTGTATTTTAACAAATGCAGTTTTCTAAAAGTATTTAGTTTTCAAGTTATTCTTGGTGTCCAGCCTGAGAACTCGCTTGCCAAGAAGAAATCAGAAGGTGGAGGAAATTGCCTGAAAATAAGGGCTGGAGGGATCTGGCTTGCAAAGGAGACTCTCTTTCAATTCTCCATTCCATTGCCCTGGAGAGCCGTTCACACCTATGTATATGAATACTAACTCTCTCTTGAATTTGGTGAGGTCAGACTGATAAAATACATGTTAAACAATGAGGGACATGAAAAGCCATCAGTGGTAAGAATAGGTAAAGAACATTTTTGCTGTCTTTTCCAGCCCCACTTGGTAAAATTAATGCAAAAAGTATCATGTGGTTCCCAGAGAGGGAAAAGGATAGTCTAAACTGAAGCTGTGAAAAGGAAAGAAAAGCTAAAACAGGAAAATGAAGGCTGGATGGAGGAAGCCCTTTTCTAAGTACCAGCGCTAAGGGCTGGATGAAAACAGCTAAGAAAAAAAATATAACCAAACTTGTTGATAGGGGATGGCAATAAGCCTTTCCCATCTCTAATTTCAGTGATTCATGCAACTTGTTAAGAGCTGTGGTATATTAGCAGTGGGCCTCTTCCAACTCCCTTTGAAGGCATGAGCAAACTCTCACTGGTTTTAATCGGCACTACCATCAGACCTAGCCTGTGATTCACTTCTCTGCTGAAAAGTTCAGCTCTGCAGGGCAGAGCACTTTATAGAATGCAGAGCCTTTAATCTGCACGTACCAGCTTTCTTGCTTTTTAAAGATCTTTAACTGCACCATTTTGGATGTATTTCTCTGTCTGGAAGGGCCTGAGGCGCTTTGCTGTCTTCTGCAGCAGGGATCTGGGCAGCCCTTGCCAAACAAAACTCTCCTCTAAAGTGCTTCTGAACGGTTGGGGGTGAACAGTAAAGCCCAGCGTTACATCTTGGCATTTATAGCATTTAAACTTTTGTGTGTTTCCACCCAAATGGTTTAATGATTATTCAGGGCAGTAAATCTTTGTAAAGCAGCAAGGAAGTCGAGGTGCAGGGTCCCAGGGCACAAGCGGTCGGGCAAAGCACTTGAGGTGCTGGCTCAGAGTTCAAGAAATAGCTTTGATTTCTTAGTCCCTGGCAGCTTTCCTGCCCAGCCTAAGGTGAAGCCCTCTGTCTGTAGTTACCGTTCGGTGAAATGGAGATAATATCCCTGCACTACTTTATAGGTTTTCTGCGTCTCAGAACCTCTAAGCACTAAGATGATGGGAGAGTTGGCCACTGAGCTGACTCACAAGTGTCCTGCTGAGGTCCTGAGCACTAATGAACTCCCAGGCTTTGCATCAGGTGTTTTGAAATGAAGCCTGTGACATGGGGTTCTGGGGGCAAAATGCAACTGGCAACACTGAACACTGCGGCTTTCCTCTCCCAGGTGTTGCAACTTTCCGGTGTCTTGCACCAGATGGGATCTGGGAGCCCCAAGGACCTGATCTCAGCAACTGCTCTTCTCCCTGGATCAACCACATCACTCAGAAGGTAAAACCCTTTCCATATGTTCACTACAGCGAGTCTATGCACTGACTTTCCTGGGCTCCCTGGTTGTTTTCACAAGAGAGAGCCTGAAGTCACCAGCAGTCACACATAAAGGATGAGCTTTGCATAGGAGCCAGGAATTGCAAGGAGAAACCAAGACTGTAAAGATCTGATGGAAATTAAGGCAAAGAGGGTGATGGAAAGGCAAAGGAGAAGGACTGGAGGGTGGAATTAAACTAGGGTGAATGACAGTTCTTCTTTGTGGCAAGAAAATGAGGAAGAAGGAGGAGGAGATGGGTGGACTTGTGGAAAATACCGACTTACTGCAAAAGGAAACTTTCCCTTTCATGCATCCCCAAGGATTTTCTCATGCCATGCAAGCACAGGATAAACCCTGTGGTTGGGAAATGTTTACCAAAGAAAGGCAGGCTCAGTATGAAAGGTTTGCATTGCACATCTGACTTTATAGTTTCGACTTCTGCCTAAATTGCAAAAGAACTGATGGAATAGAAAACATTGCCACAATAATGCGTATCTTTTGACTCTTAAGCCCCTTGATAAATGTTTTGTAGCATTTCATCATTTGTCAGTGTTACAAGTGCATTATTGTGACAATATAAGTTCAGGACAAGCAGAACTTATTTGGTAGCAATATGTTGAACATTTCTGTGATTAATGCACAGTGGTGCTTTCAGCTGATTTCATTACAAACAGAGACCAGATGTGTGCTTATACCACAGTGTCTGTGGGCTGAATCCTTATTAAAGCAGTTTGTGGGGTTTTGTTCTCTCCTTTAGCCGGAGTGAGCGAGTCCCCGTGGCTGGCTGTGCTAGCTGTAGCAACACTACGCTCCCAGAGAGCCGGTGCTCACTGGTGAACGGGATGGGGTGACTCTACAGAGAATACTCTGTGGTTTTCCCCTCCCTGTCTCCCGTCTTAACAGAGGCTCAACGACCTGCAAATTGCTAGCTCGTACACTCCTGATCATTCCTATCTCACTTTATCTGTATTTATACCCATCTCTCCCCAAAGATGAGGGAAGGCATCAATTAACTTGGGGCTGCTGTGACGTGGTGCAGCCATACAAAGCCCATGGGCATTCTGTCCCACACGGGAGGGTGGGCAGCTCTCCTGCCGTACGCTCAGCTAGTTGATTAATAAAGACTGCCTTTGCTGGCATTAGCAGCTGTGCAGCTCTTAGTTTATGACCCATGTACTTATCCTGGAGGGGTTAATATTACTTACTCTAGCCGTAATTCACCCAGACAGCTGCGAGACCTCTTGCTGCTTGGTGAAGATGACTAGGCCTTTAGCCATTAGTAGAGGGAATAATAGCCTGCACTGATGAAACCTCCATCAAGGTTAGGCTTATTTTACTTGAAACCTCAGCTATCTTTTGCGTAACAAATGAGCCTCCTTTAATTTGTAAGATGCTTTCAAAGCAGGCTAAAATTGAAGAGCCAGGTTTTCGGAAATGCCCAGCAGGTTACAGTTGGGACTGGATTTTTTTTTTATTATTGGTATTATTTTTCTGGAGGAATTTAGCTATCTTCAGCTTTGGAACATTCCCCCTGTTGGTGGAAAGACTAGGGGGATCTGCCAAATGACTCTGGGTCTAAATATTTGATGCCTGAGTGGGAATCCACTGGCATCTTGGGATATGTGGCCCAACCTCTGTGGAGAGCTGCTGCAAAACTTGAAGACTTTCCAGGAGTGACTTTTGAGAGGAAAGTCCTGCCAGGTTTGCACAGGGGCTTCTGTTGGAGTCTGCATTCAGGAGGGTCCTTACAGCAAACACAGTTCTAAATTGCCTATGAAATAACAGGCAGCCACTTGTTTCCCTGACCAAGAAAAAGGCCTGGAAGTCATTACTGTGCTTAGAGATGGAGACTGATTTATCCATAAATTGGGCACTGATTTCTTACATCCCTGCCATGAACAGGACACTTCCCTGCCCCAAGCTTGCAGATTTTCTCCAGCACCTCTCTAAAGCTGAAAAAAGAGCTTCCTCCTCTAAGCCAGACTAACTCCTCTTCTTGCTGCTGTGGAGGCAGCTAGAGGAAGCAGTAAGCCAGCCACACTACGAGGACAGGGGATAGTCACTCCCTGCAGCTCAGCCCTCCTTCATCCCTAGCATTTGGGTCCTCCTTGGCTGCCCATCCCACAGCATCTGCAGCCACAGCACAGCTTACAAGATGGGTAGAATCTCAGCCAGGGTTCATACCTCCTTACCATGTCTCCGTTCCTGATCTGCTTTGTCTCCCAAAAATCCCTTCTTCTGTCACCTGCTGGGTCCAAGCTGCCCAGACGGAAAGGTGATGGCTCCTCTGGCGGGATTTCAGCCAAGCCAGAGATGATGGTAGGGAAATGCTGTTCTTGCTTCATGTATCTATAGTGAAGTAAGGATTATTACTTTATTCCTTTCTTTCTCTGGTGGTGCTTAGATCATACATTGGGTATTTCAGTGCTTGCATCATGGTATTAGGTTTTACAACTCTCTATTAGCTTCCATAAGAGTTATTGTGCTTGATGGAAGATCAGAACAAATCTCCACTTCAGCAATTCATTGGCCTTCTGACATTTACTTTAACTTTATTGTTGGTGCCTACCATGCCCTCGTAACGTAGCACGAGAATAAACTTGCCAGTGCAATTGAATTATGCACCTGGGTTATTTCTAGAGTTAAGCAGTAAAAGAAAGCAAAAAGGTCAGCTTTGGATACATTGCATTGTCCTCAGCATGAGGTCATACATTCAGTCTCAGCCTGTTTGTTTTACCTCTTGCTTTCATCAGTACTGTCCTTGGCGCGTTGTGTGACTTGCCTGAAAATGTCTTTTCCTCACAGAGTTCCGTGTCCTTCCTGGGAGGAGGAGCACCGCTATGTTCAGCTTCAAGCCTCTGAAAGAGAAGAGGCCTTTTTTGTAGCAGAACAGAAAATGTCATGTCCTTCATGGACGCATGAAAAGCCTCTAATTCTAAATCTAAAGCTCATGCCACCCATGTCCTCTTGAACAGCCTCAAAGAACAGATAAACCTTAGGGTTCAACCTACCTTCATCAGGTCTTGTGGGTCTGCTTGGGAGTGTCTGGTAGAGGGAGTGGGGTTTTGTGGAGGACATCACCAGGTGCTAGATGGAGCAGGTTCTATGATTGGCAGATTATTAAAGGGATATGAAGTGTGGTTTAAGCTGTTTGAATACCACTGTTTCAAAACCACTTTTTCAACGTTCTCCATCTCTGCTCTGCTGCATGGAGAGCAGTGATCCAAGTCCCTGTTAGACAGCCAGTGTTCATAACTAGTTAGTTATATCCTTGGATATCGTCCAATACAAGAAAAAAGCACAATTGAATGCAATGGGATGTTTGTCTTCCAAAGAAAAAAAAAAGGAGGATGGTAGATATGCTCTGACTCTTTTCTGTGAAGGCAGACACATATAATGAAACCTCTGCCAGGGAAAGAAAGATCTGCAGTGTCACAAGTTAGCCCACAGCCCCTCTTCCAGCCGTGCTACCTGACTTCTGGCAGCTGATGATGCCCAGTGAAACCTCACATGTTTGTCCCTCCAGAAAGCAGCATCAACTCCATGGCCTTTCCAGCTGACCAGTCAATTTGTATGTCACTGTTTTGAAAAATTCTGGTTCAATCTTTCATACTATCTTTTTCTTCTTTGTATCGGTCAGCCTCAGGCTGCAGGAAAATATTTTTGCCGTTATGATCACTGGTGTTGCAGCACAATCACACCCTTCCCAGCATCTTTCGTATTTCTTCTGAATTTTCTCCCCTAAGTACTTCTTTTCTGCAATTTCTCTCACTTTTATTCTACTGTCCTGCAGTCAATTCCCTCTGAGTAAGAACGGCAGGGCTGAAACAGCAAGTGCTGCTGTAGGAGGGTCATTGTTAATCTTTCCAGACAAAGCTCCCCACTTCTGTTCCTTGGCATATATGAACCAGGCAGGAATATATGCCCTCTCCAACATCTATTATTTCACAGTCTTTTCACTTATAAGAAGATGTGAGATGGTGCAAACTTGGGAAATATTGGCAAAGTGTTGCAATGAGTGATTTCAGGTATGCCAATGTTTATTTGTAGATACAGCTTCAACCCTGCCAGGCTGCTGAAATGGAAGAGGAGAGCAATTTATTTGACAGAGCTAGAAAACTATGTTTTATATGTTGGCATTTTCGACAGGAAACATTTTTTCTCTCCTTCACATTAGTATTCCAGGACTAAATTTAATCGATTTGTAAAAGGCAAAAAGAATCACCCCGAACAAGCAGAAACCCAATTTGGTTTAAAAAGAATGTTTCCTTTTATCCTAGAATCCCTTTTGGTTTTTTAAGTTTAATTTTTTCATAATCAAGATAGAAAATTAAAAAAAAAAATTAGTCTCAAATCGGCAAGATGTATTATTTTGAATTCCCTTTGTTGTTCTTGAGCCTCCCAGTAGAAAGCTCTGTTACTTGCACATATTTTTCCTACTTCTTGCTTGCCTCTCAATGACAGCCCGACCCTTGAAGAACCTCCAGTCGTTGTTCCTGTATTCCTACGTGACTATGTCAGTGTTTGGGTTGAAAAGTATTGCATGTTTTGGAAGAAATACCTCATGAAAAGTTCATCTTCCATGCAGCAATAGTAAAGAGGAAAATGTGGAGAGGTGCTTTATAGAAGGGAGGTAAATTAGCGATGTGTCCTCTTGGGCAGCGGTGAGCTTTGTTGAGCTTTATGTAGAGTTAACCAAAAACGAGGCTCTGTCCTGTTGTTATAAGAGACCACGCATATATCTTAGGCTTGGCGTATTCAGCCAGCGTTTAAGAGTGATAACAGAGGTGGGGTTTGACGGGACTGCTTAGGAGATGCTTCAGTTGCGGTGGAAAACGAATTGAGGAAATTGGCATTACTGTGTCACACAGCCATCATGTTAGATCCCACTCATGTTGTGCACGCAGGCAGGATGCAAAGAGTGTCTCAGCAGTGCTGTAGTGACTTGTAGCTGCATTTTGTGGGCGACAATGATTAGGTTTGGAAGTGAGTGTCAGTGTTAGGAAGTAACTTCATCACCTGTCAAACAGACGTTTTCCCAAGGAAATGGCACATCTCTGTGTTTTCAGGAAACGTGGCTGCATGAAATGAGTTTGGGTAAATACTTCTGTGTCCCAGGAGTTCACAGATTTTATGCTTTAATGTGCCTTTTCTCAGGCGTTTCTTCCATTGTTGCCTATTTTAAGGTGTTTATTTGGTCACACTAGATTCCCTCAGATTTGCAGTTTTTAGGAGCAGTCCAACAAAAAAAGGAAAAGGGTTTGTTGGTGACCAGCCCACACCACTTTTGCAGACAGGTAGGAACAACAGCAGCAGTTGAATACAGCAACAGACTTACTAAAGGAAAGGAAAACTCTTGGGTTTGCCTTTGTAGCAGCTGAGCAGTTTGCTCTGAGTATGCCAGTTTGCATAGGTGCATGGTCCAAGAGAAAATGCATGCCTCAAAAATTGCGTAGCAAGATGTTTTTTCTAATGTATCTGTAAAACTCCTGCATTCCTGCAGTTTTTTGCAAGGCTTACAGAAACACTATGTGTCGTGATACATGCTAAGCTCCAGCAATGAATTGCAGGAAAATGTTGAAATTGATTTCTTTATGTAAAGAGATTTGATGCAGTCATTCTTTAATGCTCCGAGTGCCAACGGAAGAGGTCAAAATTCAGCCTTTATGTTGATGCATGGCATTCTTTAGCTGCTTAGGAGAGCAGGCAGCTGTAAGAAGAGGATCTGGTTTCTATGGCATTAGCCTTGTGTGTAACAAGGAAGAAATAATTTAATTTTTGTGTATATGTTATCATTGCTCTGATGGGAAGAACAACACATTATCTCCTTTATTTATCTAATTTATATCATCATATGCTTTAATTCTCTGAAGATGAGCGTATGAACATCTTCAGTTAGATTTCATTAAATCAGATGGGCTGTTGCTGTCAAATTGATGGAAGTAAGTTATTCATTTATATCTCAGCTAATTGATTTACAGAGAGGTAAAAGCTCAGCCTGCAATCTTTCCCTAGAATCTCGCTTTTATAATAAGCAGCAGAAATTGAGAGAACAAGAGAAATATCTGATCTGTAACTGTTGGAAGATAAGACAATTGGAAATTACATATGAAGAACCCAACAGAGTTGGTCATTGAGCCCAACAGAGAAGTGAGAGCTTCATTTAAATATCATTCGGTGTAATTACTCCTTGTCCCTGCCATATTCCCCATAGCTATGCATTCTAGATCACAGAGTGTTATATAATAAAAAAAAGACAAGCAACCTGCAATAGTATTTTCACAGTGCTCTGCTGGTAGAAAGGGAATAGGACCAGCTGCACTGTCCTCAATCCCCATGGCATAGAAGAGGAAAGGGACATGTGATAGGGAGAGCAAAACAGCAAGAAAAGGGGAAAAGCCACAGGGGAAAACAAGTTTCCCAAATAATTACACAATGCATTTCTCTGCAGGTGATTAATGAGTTTTATGACTCAACTAGACAATAGAAGTCTTTTAATAGAAGATTCAGGCAAACAGCCTACTTGGTTTGCCCTTCCAGAGGGCCTCTGCTTGAAGCCTGAAGCCTTTTACTCCTGAGCAAGTATCCTTTCCTGTGCTGACTGTCACCAGCCTCATTACAAGTATGGTGTGGTAAGGAGCAGGTCACCTACAAACAAATGCTAAGCAGTAAATTAGCACCTGATTATTAAATCCGTATGGTAGGAATGATGAACTTTTTTCTCTTGTTCATCAGGGTTATGTCATCTATTTTTGTTTCTTTTACAAGAAACTTTTTTGCACAGGAGTTGTACCAGAAATCATCTCTTTGCTATCAAATGATCTTTTGGGATCAGAAAATGCTCTTTCTTGACAGGAGAAACTATTTACATGGTTTGGGTTTTTTTTCAAGTGGAAAACAATGCCATCTTTGCTTGCATCTGCCACAGTGCAGAGAAACAGCAGCCTCTCAATTCTGGCATGCCCTGTGAGAAGATCAGAAATTATGTTGAAGCAAACATGGTGACAGCAGCTGGAGAAACCACTTGTGTTTAAAACATATTCAAATGCCACACATGATCAAACCATGAGGAGCCTTGCCATAGTTTCCTTCTTGGAAACTTCTTCCTTCCTTCTTTTATTTTCTTCTGCTCTCCTTCTCACCTCTTCTTGTTGGGAGTTGACTCGCTTAACACTGTGGGGCTGGAAGGGACTGGAGTAACATCATACTAGTAGCCAGGGACCACCTTTCCCTCTGCTTTCTCAATTGCAGATGAAGTCGGGGGAGATGGCTGCCAACATTGCCCGGGAGCTTGCAGAGCATACAAAAAACCACTTGTATGCTGGTGACATCACCTACTCTGTGTCTGCCATGGTCCAGCTGGTGAACCTACTTGATGTGCAGCTCCGAAACCTGACTCCAGGAGGGAAAGACAGTGCTGCGCGCAGCTTAAATAAGGTAAAATCAAAAGGGACAGTACGCTGAAAAAGGGTTTGGTTCTCCCTGAAGCTATTATAAATATCTCTCTGAATGACTGCCATTTTAGGGCAGTGATTCTTTCGTAGTAGACAAGAGTACCTGGCAGATTTTCATTTACAGTGTATTTTATTCTTTTGAGAAACAAAACAGTTGTAAATGCCAAGTGTACTCTTGGTGCTGGGAAATATATACCCGTAGATGTGTAGACATATGAACTCCAGGTACTTCATTGTGGTCTCAGCTCTTATCGTTCAGTATGAGAATAACTGAAGTGATGCCATGGCAATTATTTTGGACTTGTGCCCCTGTGAGTAAGACCAGAATTTTGTCCAGCATTTCCAGTGCTGAATCTGTCTGTGAAATGCCATGCAATACGACCCATCAAATCTGAATATTTAAAGGCCCAAGAGACAGAGAGACTTTGGATTTCAATTTTTTCATCTTGTAACATTACAAGATGCTGATGTGAAGGCCGAGTGAACACTTTTATGCATGAATATAAATAAATAAAAGCAGACAAACATTTATTTACACTGGAGATAGATTTACCAATGTCACGTAAGATACCATCATATTTACACTTAAGATCTTCAGGATGGTTTAGTATTAAAGGGCCTTTTTAGTGACTCAGCCCAAGAAGCACCTTACTGCATGATGACAGTGTGATTTCTGTGCCCCCTGTTTGAGAAGAATTATTAGTCCTTTTGTCATTTCCAGAATTAAGTGGAATTGCTACACCCTAAAGGTGCCAGAAATTGCCAGCTGTGGGAGGAAAAAACGGGTTGTGAAATCTGTAAGAATACAGATTTCATCAGCAGTTGAGGGTTTCCTTGGTCCAAGGCCCTCTTCATCACTGAATCTCATGTAAACATGTAGGAAAGGACCAATATAGGATTCAGTGGGTGAATTGTGCAGGCCTGGTCATCAGAACAAAGAGCAGCTGAACCCTGTGGCTATGAGCACATGGTTATATTGGCCTCTTAAGACAGAGAATTTTGTCATCGGCTGCATAGCTGGCTCTGACAGCCCTGGCATCCATGTAAAGTGAGAACAGAACTTGATCCCAAGGGGAATAAATGATCCCAGCTAAGCCTAAAATTTCTTATATGTCTTCTGAAGAGAAATACTTTTCAGAGAAATAACATTGTCTTTTTTTTCTTGTGAGTTAATATTGTAGACTTGCTGTTTTAAATGCAAAGGGCTTCTGGATTGTTTAACATTACAGCTGTATGGGAATCGAGGTCCTGCCTCTCATGTGCTTTGCATGTGCTGTGATTGGGGTTATCCTGATGCTTGTAATTAGTGCTGCTTCCAGCTATTTTATAACAATGTCAGTAATAACTGTATTAACTGTTACATCATCATAACATTATTTGTTATAATCGTACCATGGTTCTTTGTTTGAAATGATGGTAATGTCTGACAACCCCAGGTGAAACCAGCAATTAATGTCATCTACTAACAGGTTTCATGGTTGCAGTCTGCTTGCTCTTCTGAATATGCCCTAGCCACACCCAACATCTTGTCACTTCGGCTTTGCAAGCACGTATTCTTCATCTTTTTTTTTTATACCACCTTCTGATATTTGTTTCAATTACATGAAATGGTGTCATATCACGGGGGCAGGTAAGAGTTACCAATGGGAGGGAAAAACAGCAAGGCAGAGCTCCTCAGCTTGGCTGTCAGTCCTGGGGTCCCCCTTGCAGGTTCCCCCCGCCCCTGCCGCCAGCTTTGCACAAGCAGCTCATATAAATCAATTGCACTCTGCATTAAAATTCTGGACTGTGTGGAATCCTGCAAAACAGTGATGCGAGTCAGTGATCCAAATGACAGGCTCAGTAATTTACTTGCTCTCATTCCCCACTTAATTCTTTAGAAGAGCAACTGCTCTGTGTTCGTTTAAGAATGCATGAATTCAACTTGGAAGTTGTATTGGGCAAACAAAAGGCAGCAGAGTTACTGCTCCATTTTCCCCTTCACTGATCAACAGTATTTCCAAAAAGAAAAAAAAAGGAAAAAAGTCATTTACAAAGAGTTTTGTTTAGTGCTGTTTAGTCAGAAAGAAGAAATAAAGCAAGCACTAGCCATTAAATATTCTTTTAATCATTAAAGGAAATGTGCTGGGGATCTGAAAGTTATCACCTGTGTTGTTTTGTGTTGGTTGTTTGGTTTTTTTACAAGCTGGTGTACAATGAATTGAAATAAACTGGCATAATCAGAATTTTTTAAAGCCATCATCTTTCAGGAGCCACTTTCTTGTCACTAAAAGCTTTATGCTTTCCACTAGATCAGGCCTAATTAAGGTAATAATTGTTCTACTGTAGACTGGCAAGACCCCTGAGTAGAAAGCTCTGTAATTTTTCACAAGGCTTGCTTTGATCTCTACTTGTTTCTGTAAAGTCTTCGTACTGGACAAGTTTACCCAGAGGAAGATTTCTACTGTTACAAATTAATGAATTAGAAAATGAAATTAGGCATTGCATGATACCTGGGTGTAGTTTGTTTATTTCAGAGCCTCAAAACTCTCGGGGACAAATTTGGCTCTCAGCTGTACTAATGGGATTGCACTTCTGTGAGTTGAGAGCACAGGTTACCCCAAATCTATTGATGTAGAGTTTCCAACCCAGGCACGTCAGCAAAAACAAGCCCAGCAAAGACAGTGCCTTGGAGCAGCCTGATTTTGCGAGATTTACTTGCACCAATGCAGAGCTTGCCAGTTCTAGGTCACAAGCTGCAGACTGCCTGCAAAGTCCTGGAGAGGGAAATAAGTGACACACTGAAGTGCATTTATCAGGCAGGAGGCATGCAAGTGCATATCAAAGTACAGTCCTCAATGTGGCACCTATGGAAAAGGTGGGATTCTTTGTGGAAAAGCTATTCAGCATATAAAGCATTTAGGCCCAGGAATTACAAAGGAAAGCACAACTTGGTATGAGAGGACTGGAAAATGCGTTCCTGGAAAAGCAGTTAAATCCAAAGGGGAGAGAATGGCTTCAACTGGAAATATTACATTGGATTCCCATTTTATTGTTATGTCCTCTTCAGTGGTGCTTTACGCTATCAGGAATCCTGGGCAATGCTCTGTCCTTCAGTGCAATGTGTTTTCACTCTCTACATGGGCCTAAGCTGATTTTAAGCAAGCTCACAGAAGTGAAACTGAAGCACGATAGGTTTTGCCCTGAGCCAGAAACGTGCGCAGGTGTATCTGACTGGATCCACACAGGTCCATTCTGTATTAGGATGCAGTCCTGCATACATCTTGCTCCCTGGAATTGGTCCTGCTCATCCAAAGCTTGGGTATACCTCGCTGTGCCATCAGCACTGTCTGGCTGCAGAGCCCACGCTCCTCATGTAAGTAACTATCAGCCCCATCTTTCCAGCCTTGTTTGATGTGGAAATGTCATGTATGATCTCCAAGCTGTAAGGAAAACATCATCTCTTGAGCATCTTTACTTGACTTCAGTGTCTCCTACCATCTAACAGCTGCTCTTGCAAAGTTGCCAATCTGTGCTTTACTTGACTGAAAAAGGATTAACACACATTTCTGGAGCCAGTCCTTCCAGCCTTTCACTGCTGCCTAACACACGGGCTTCCTTTGGTTTAGTTGGTTTTCAGGAGCTATTTAAGAAATAAATTAGGGTTTTTTCATAGGCATTTTCTTCAATTTTTTTTTCCCTTGTTCTGTCACTAACTTGTTTTTTCTATTCCGTCTTTAATCTGCTGTCTTTATGGACTCAGCTTCAGAAAAGGGAGCGCTCTTGCAGGGCCTATGTCCAGGTATTTCTTGTGTTTTTAATACACATGTCCACTTGTTTGACTGAATGACTGTGAAGTGGGTCTTGTCTCCGTGAATAATCTGATTATTACCATCTTTATGGCAGCAAGTTCTAAGGTTAAGGTTACAGGATAAAAATTTCATTCTCCATCTCCCCCCAGCTGCCCAGTTGCTCTCAGACTTGACGAAAATTTGGGGCAAAATCTTTGAACCAGAAAGTGGGAAGAACCACAGGAGAAATCTGACATGACTGATGCAGCCATCGAAATAAGAAGGACAGTAAAGAATGCAAAACTCCTGCTCACAGAGGTGTCTCCAGACCAGCTGGGTTTTGCTTACGGCATGTCACTCATATAACTGCTGCCTGCATTTCATTAGTTTTCTTTCTTCCCCTCTTCTTATACTTGCAAATTTAGTAATGGCAACAGTCGGCATGAGGGAGGAGGTAGGATCATAATGAAATGCAGTGTCCTCACAGAGGTATGTAGGAAGGAGGACAGTGCTGCAAACTAAATATAGGAGTATAACATCCCATAAGGTTCACTGAGCTGTGGCCCAACTTTTGTAGGCTTACATTGTGTTTTTTACATGAACAAAGTCAAGCCTGGGCATTTTGGAAAGACCCGCTGGTAGGCTTTTCAAGAGTAAGGCCTCAGGTTATGTTATTTATCCTGTCACCTTGCCGTATAGCATTTGCTCCAGTGACTTTTATATACACCTGCTTGTATACTATGGGTGAGTTAATGCTGCTTTAAGAGATGTGAATGTTTTGCCTTCTAATTTCTGTCTTGTGCTTATGAATATTGATGTTGTACCTATGGGTTGTTGATCATTATTTATATGTGTATGTATAACATGCAGAGGTATAAAAATGAACCCTGTGTTTCTGGAGGGTCCTGGCTATACCTGAATTTTCCTGCAAAATTCAACTTCCTATAGTAGGTATTGACTTGATTTTGTGAGCACATATGTCATTTAGCACATAATTCATTTCATTAGATGCTTTAGATTTCTAAGACATTAAAAATAAAACAGTACCCCTCTGTGCTGGTAGACCATCTTCCCTTTGGATACGGTCGTGCGAGAAAGTCACCTTTTCCTTGCCATATACTTTAATGGATAAAGATGAGTTAATTACACATCCCTTACCTGGAGTGACTGCTCTTGAGACTTCAGAGGAAGTAACTAACATTTGAAGGAATTTAGGAATGTTTACAGTGCAACACTCAATCCCAAGCTAGCTGTCTTGTCTACTGATACCACTGGAAATGTGGTGAGGCTGGTCTGACCATGGACCACACAATCCTCTTGGGGACCTTGGGTGCTACCTGACCTGTAGTTGTCCTTTCCACTAGCTGCACAGGTGTACTCCACGGAGTTGATGCATGCTCCTGGTCTTTTTGTCTTCTTTCAAACAGTAGTGAATAGTAAGTTTAATGTACTCTACAGAAAGCTCGACATTGATAGAATAAAACCTGAATATTCTGCACAAACTTCAGCTTACCCTTAATTTCAAGGACTTCTTCCCTTTCACTTGGAAAGGCTACTTGTATGTTTAAACATTAATCATGCATCTACCTCTTTAGTAGACAAAAACTGATGAAAGCTGATTGACTGAGCTGTTTAGTATAAATATGGACAAATCTGGTAAATGTATTGAAGAGGACAGTCCTGTAATGGAGGGCTCGAAGAATGAATTAGATGACGTAATTGAACCTTTCCAGCTCTGCTTTGTATTATATGGAGGTAAAGTAATGTATCTGGAAGGACTTTCATAGAGTATGCTTCCATTTGGAAAATTACGTAGCTAAAGTCACCAAAAAATCTTGTGAGGGAGAGTTTGTGTCTAATAGCAATTAAATGTGACTGCAGATATTCTTGCTACAGGTCCCTTATCCTTTAACAGGCAGTGAAATGTCTGGGCTGGCTAAGACAATTTCGCAGAGATTTTTGAACAAATCCTTAATGGTGGAGTCCTGGACTTTGTGAAGGCAATGGGAGATGGGAGGTCACTGGGAAATAATGCCACTAATGGCAGAGAAATGGAGTTTTCAACCTTGCTGACATGATCTTGTGCTGATCCCATTATTGTGAAAACCATCTGTGGCTGAATTCGGAAGGAATTCACAGGGTTGGAAGTGTACCTTAAGTCCTGTCCTTTTTAGACAAAGGAAAGTGTGGTACAAAATTTATATGAGAGAGCTGTAAATATCAAAAGTGCAATTGAGAAAAGGTGGATTTGGGGGTGAAGGAGAATGACTTGAGAAGATTACGATTGCTAAAATCGGTCTTACTGTTTTCTTTGGGCTGACGAGTTTAAGTAGTCATGATGGGGCCTCTGTAGCAATTGGGGTGTAAAGTCCTTCTGTGCCCAAAATAAATTAACATTAATAAATACGTAAAACAGGTCTGGAAATTTCTCAAGTTACTCAGATATGAGACCAAGAATGCCATTTCAGATTATCGTCTCATCTCTCTGGATAAATTTATAATTAAAACAAATACTGATTTAATTTGTGCAGTGTCATAATATTTGTTGGGTTAAAAGCTCAAAGATTTTATTTACTGGAGACAGAAGTTACAAATGCTGCATCTACAATTCCAAGTGTGGTAAATGATCTTTTTTTCGCAAAAGTCTAACAAGAATCAACTCAACAGATGACATGATAAATACATATTAAAATACTGACCAGACAATTGTTGTGAGATTTTTTCAATCACAGTGATATTTAAGAAACTTCCACGTTCTTTAATTCATGATACTAGGGGTCAACGTAGACTGAGCTGACCAAGTGAAGTGTTGGGGCCTAAGTTGTGGGCCCCAAGTTGGAGTTGACCTGTGAATGAGTCACAACCTAGCAGAATGTTTTGGTTTTCTTATTGGCTTCATGTTCTAGAGGCAGAACCTGG
>JAVSBS010002037.1:254182-285242 GCA_033124195.1 Coracias cyanogaster | reverse complement strand
GGTGCTGTTCGTCTGAGCTAGGCTCTCGGCAGTTCGCAAACCAACGAGCCGTTCAGCCCATGTCCGTGCCGCCATCAGAACCTGGTTTTCCGTTCGGCAGAGGTGGTTTTTACCGTTCCCAGGCAGAACAAATAGCTATCACTGTGATCAACATGGCATCCAGATTGCCCAGACATGTTAAGACTTGGGAACAAATCACTCTTTTCATCAGCTAAAAAGTTCATTTGGCCTGTGTTATGGGACAATTGTTACAGTCTCATAGATATTTTGTTAAATTATGAGATCTGTTTAATATAGATGACATCTATGATAAGTATCTATCTATTGTTTGCATTGGTAGGATATTTGTTATGACCCTTAAATACTATAAAAACATGATGGTTCCCATGCCATGGGACAAAGCCAGTAGTTAGAGAAGCCATTCTACCTATGTAATTGCTGTAGAAATATTCAAAATTTACAAGCTGTTTTTCATACAAGCTTGTGCTTTGTATCATATTAATTATAGCAAATGCATCTTAAATGTACCATGGGAAAAATATGCAGCCAGAAAACAAGTTCAGAGCTAGTGGGAAAATGCAATTAAAAAAACCACCCAAAACAGAATAAGGAAAGGTACCTCGGGGTAGATAAATGTTGTTTATCAGTATGTACTGAATGCCAGAGCTTACTCTTCTTTTTAAAATAAATAAAGAAATAAGAGAGAAAGGAGGTAAAAAAAGAAAGGTATTTTAACTGTAGCAATTAATCAGAAGCTTTCAGATGTTATTCTATACCATGAATGCTCCTTACTTGGGGAATGGAAGCGTAAGGCAAGCTAAGGAGAGAAAGGAATAAAAATATATGGAGTCTAAATGGAATGCAGTGGTCCGTTGCCTAAAGCAATACAGCCATTTCAGATATAAAGAGCAACCTGAAATTACTGCCGTGCCGGCTTATCCGTATATTAGTACTTCTGGGATTGAACAGCAGTGAATGAAAGGAGAAGTGGGTACAGGGCTGCAAAAACACCCTAACTGCAGAATTAAATTACTGAAACTGCCATGTAATGAATTTTGCAAGACAAGCCATTTTGTAGCATCTAAGGGGTTAATTCTCAAAAAAAGAGATAGATTACACATCGTAAAAAGTAGCTTATGCTAATATGTTATTAAGAACTGTTTTAATTAAGCAGAAGAGTTATTAAATGTTCTTGTCTTCAATGAGATTTTAAAATTCAAAATACAGCAGTATTTGAGCTTGTGTTAGGAACAGAAGTCTATGACTTTGATGAGCACCAAGAATAAGGAGTTGTAAACAGCACATTTAGTTATACCTTAGGTCAAATATACCTATTAGGTCAAGTAATCTATGCCTATGGGGTCAATTCAGAGTTGTACCTGGAAGTGGTCTGTGAGCTTTTTGTCTAGGTGGGCAGTAAGTTGCTCCAGGGAGTTCCTTGAGTTCCCCATGCTCAGTTTAACAGATGTTGTTCTGGGTTGAGGCCTGGTTGTGTCTTACTGCTTTAGTTCTGCCAGCTTGAACATCTTGCTGGTCCATGGAGTCCTCGAAGCATTGACCAGATCTTCTCAGCCACTTTTGGGTGTCCAACCTGAAAACATCTAGAGCCTGGCTACAGAAAGATGCACTCTTGAGTCCTCGAATTTGCAGTTTCTTAGCTCAGCACTTAGAGGTGTGTCAAGGTTTAGGGTCAAGGCTGTCCAATAGACCTGTAACAGACTGTTAACCCCTCTCCCCTCCCAAATGGGAAGAGAGAGGGAATAAGGAAGAGAGATTTATGGATTAGAAAAGAAAACTAAAACAGCTTTAATGGAAATAATGGTAACAAATCGGAATATATACAAAACCAGTATCGAACCCAACACCATCTGATGGCAATTACATCACCGTCACCAGTGATGCTGTGGAGCAGGCACTGGGCCGGTCCCAGACTGGACTCGGTAGCAGATGGGAGCCAGACCCAGGAGCTGGATTCTTCAACTGGATTCAGGAACACACGCATTGGGATTGAAGACAGAATGGACAGAGTCCTCCTCAGATGCTGGCCATTAAAGAAGAGAGCTTGAGCATCGTGCTCCCTCAGCTTTATACTGAATATGACATATATGGGATGGAATCCCTCGTTGGTCAGTTTAGGGTCACCTGTCCTGTCTGCTCCTCCCCACAGGTGCGGCCTTTTACTTTCTGCACCCCTCAACATGGCACACAAGATTTAGCAGTAACCTTGGCCTGCACAGGAGCAAGTATAAGCAAGAGCCTTTCTGCACACCAGTCCTTGGTAGTAACTCTAAACATCAAACGTTTCACTGCTAGAGGCAGACACTGCAAAAATATGCCGTTAATTTCAGAAAGTGCAGTTAGTTAGAAGAGACTAAACTGAAAATTAAAATCACAGAACAGATTTAGTTCTGTTCTAACTCAAACCAGGACAAGGTGTCAGAAATTTGAGCACATAGCAGCTTCTTAGCCATGCCTTGCTTTCCCTCAGTCCAACAAGTACATATTTGTTTAGCATCACCCTTCTTAACTCTCTGACCTGTGAGCCAGGGCTAGTTGCATAGAAAGGAGCTGTGCCACATCACCCCACCGGGTTTCCTGATCTTCTGACCTAAAACGCGTAATTCACGTAGCTCCTACGGGTAAGCCCTAAGACTTGCCCTGTTTCTTGCTTCCCCCTTCCTTTCTGGCTGAGAGCAGGGTGAACCCGAGGACCAAAGTGAAGGGAGTGGCTGTGGTGTGGTGGAGCCATATCCCAGCTGCCTCCTGGCACTGGACTGGGTAGGACCATTGGTGTGACAGCAGAAGCTGACAATGCTGTGACCAGATTGTTTTCCAGGAACTCAAATTAATGATCCAGCAGCTTGGCTGGATATGTGTCTACGCTGAGTTTGGCACAGCTGCTGTAGTTAATTTCTCAGGCTGGAGATGCCTTATGTGTAAGCAGAGCTGTGCTGCTTTGCTAAATCCAGCCAGCATGGGTGGGCAGGAAAATGGATGCAATTATGTCCCAAGCTTCTCCTCCTTTCCACAACTGAATCGCACCTCAACTGCATCTCAATTGCGGTGCTGCTGCTGAGTATAATGGAAAGGCTGGGCTTTTGCCACATGCCATATCCACAGTAACACATGGTGAGGTGAGGTCTGCACCCATCTCTGTGTGCACACCTGCCCCTGCATCGCTTTATTCTGGCCACGCAGGTTTGTGCAGCTTGCACTGGCTGCTGCTGCTGGCAGTCACTGGAAAGCTGTTGCACTTTGGGAAAGGGTCCTGCTAGGCAACTTTCATCTTGCCGAGGAAGACGGAGGAGGAGGAAGATGGTCTGTGTGTCTTGTGCAGAATATGAAGGCAGCTTTGAGGACTAGCAAGGAGAGGAGAGGTGGCTAAACCACCTTACAGGAGTGCTCAGGGATCTGAGTCTCGTTTTAAATGTCCATAGTCAGAAGACAGTGATGTTGCACAGGGGCTTCAGGTGGAAATAAAGCTCTCTTTATTCCTAGGTTGGTACCTGATGGTGCCCACGATACCACCACCTTTGCAGAGCACAGAGGGGATATGTAGCAGGTCCATGGGTGCTGTGCCCGCTGTGGAGCACAGCTGCCTGCCTCCCTCAGTGCATCTGTGGGGAACAGGGAGGGGATGGGTGCTAAAGTAGTGGGATCCCCCCAACACATGACCCTCTTGGCCACAGAGAGAGGAAAGTTCCTTCAAAACCTCTCATGCCTGTATAGGCATGGCAGGCGATGCCATTAGTTAGCCCAGGTGTGCTGCAGGGAGCCCTTAGAGTTTCCTCCTGGTGTGTGTAGCCCAGCTGATGCTTTTGGCACATCTGCAGAACCCTTCGCTTCTGAAGTAGCCCTTTGTACTTAGCTACAAAGCGTTGCAGCCAGGTCATTAGCAGTAATCCACTCTCAAACACCAGTGATGGGGAAAAAAGAGCAGAGGGAGCCCACATGGCCCCAGATAGCTACAAATCCAAATCCAAGGAGCAGCATCAGCAATGCACAGGAGTTCAAACCTGTCCCACTTGGGTCTCTGCCCAGCCCAGCATACTGCCAGCTCCCACTGGGCACCAAGCAGTCATATCTGAGCTAGGCAATGACACTGTGTATTTACTGCTTGCTTATTCCTCCACCCCCAATCATATTACTCTTTCCATTCCTGGAGGGACAGATTAGGCAAAGGAATGCGTCCTTTGCTGCTGGCAGCTCAGTTTGGCTGCTGTTTGCTTCTACTGATGTTTTTAATAACAGGGGAAATGGCTGTTCATCTCAGGGAGAGCCATTCTGTCATAAGCTGACATTCCCTGGGATTTGTTTCTATTAGATCAACTCTGGTGTACAGGTGCTGCCAGAGCTGCTCATTGATTTTTCTAAGCCTAGATAATATCTAGGCTGCCTTCTTACCCTGCTGTGGTTGCTACCAGGGCTACCGTAACAGCTCCTGCACAGGTTTCCATCAGTACTTTCCTGTTGCTGCTCTTGGCCCCACCAGAGCAAAAGCAGGGCTTTATTCCAAAGATACGGAAATCTTTCACTGGGCTTTAGGCTAGGCTTGTAGGCATAAATGTAAAACATACCCAATATAAGAACATTTTCACTGAAGTGGATTATTTTATTTCTTTCAATTACTCAATCATTCATTCCTGTGCTGAAAATAATCTACGTGTCAGTTTACCTGTAAAACTAGTGTAGCTCAGTGGTAACAAAACTCAGTGGCTTGCATGCCAGGCCATGTAGCACCGATCTCGACAGCCACAGTGCATTTGGGCAAGATGTTTTATTGATGCTGTCAGGAAAGTGTCCCTTGGACTGATCTCTCCCATGGGCTCTTCCATGGGCTTAGGTCTTTGGGGAGATTATCGGGAAGCAAGAGTTGATTGTTACGATATGCTGGTGGTTTCAGATTTGTTCTGCTTGCCTTAGGGAGCCTAGGGCTTGCGGGGTGCTGGAAAGGTGTCATTAGCGCCTATGTCAAAGCTATTTTATCCTCAGTTAGGGAGTGCTTGAACAGTGCTGGACAGGGTAAAGAGAAGATTTGCTCCTCTTGCATGTCTCTGCAGTTGAGGGACTAGGCTTGGAGACTGCAACAAAGGTGCAAAATCTTGGTGTGTTTACTTAATGTTACTTAATCCTGGAATCCTATATAATCCAGGCATGCTGCTCCCTTAATTTGTCACATAGTGACTGGGTGATGGCGAGGCTAATTTCGTGGCATTGAGGAGCGATTACCACAATTCCTCCTTTTCCCATATTATTCTGCTTTGTGGTCTGTGGCAGCGCAGTCTTTTACAAGTTTCAATCTCCAGCAAAAGGCAAATTCCTTTCTGTTGGACTTGCTGGTATAAAAGCTCTGGATGTGCCTGGCCTGGGGACAGTTGGCACTGCCATGGGAAGGATGCCCATGCTTGCCAACTCCTCCCTGGCCCATCAGCTCTGCTGTGGCATCTGAAATTGGGCTTTCCAAATAGAATGGAGTGCACTCAGCCTTTGAAATCCAGTTCACTTCTTCTCCTGGACTTCAGCAGAAAAGTTACAAATTCATATTTTTTCCCCTCAAGGTATTTTATATTGCTCTTGTTCCCAGTTTATTGTTATGATTCCTTTTTGTTTACTCTTTTGTGAGTTTGTTGAGAGAGGTTGTAATTACAGACCTGTTTTTATGGTTGTTTCCCAGCACTCCGGTAATGAGTGTTATACACCTAAAATCACTATTACCATTACAATTAATATTAAAACCAAGAGTGATAATAATAATACAGCAATGAAGCCTGCATTTCTTTGTATGTATGGTGGGCTTTGTGGGCAAGTGACCCTTCCCTGAGGAAGACCATAAGCCTAGATGGCAGGATCCCTCTCTAGGGGCAAACCCACCCCTAATTCCTACATTGTATCTTAAAGTCAGCAGAGTTATGGTTTTATGATAGAGGTACAGGAGCTGAGGCCTGTGAGATTCACCTCGTGTAAAGGAAGAAGCCCTCAAAGAGCTTTCCCTGTGCCAAGCTTTGTCTTGGGATAGATGAGTATGTGCTGTTGGCCTCATCTGGATGGGATAGATGCGTATGGCCAATGTCTGCCTGGTTTCTTTCTCCTTGCATCTGCCCACATGAGCTGCCTTGCTCCCCTTGCTCAGTCAGCTCTTGGTCACCTCAGCCTGGCAGGGTAACCTAATCAGATGAGCTGGCAGGGTTGTTCAGGAAGACGTTCTCCTGCCATTCCCCAGCAGCCTCAGACGAAAGAAAGAATGATTTGCAAGGTGCAAGGTTTACATTAACATTTTTCCGTACTGAGTTAAGAGGGATGGATGAGCTGGAATGACACTGAGATACAGCAGTGCGCAGCTGCCAGGAAAACGACATGTACTTCATCTTCTCGGTTTTCTGGTTGCTGCTGGAGGAGCTGGCTGCAATAGGCATTTCTAGCATGATCTATAGTAAGCACACAATGATTTGTTGCCTCTATGTTTGACTTGTGACCCCTAGTTCCTTAGATATTGGAAATACTCAGGAAGAGCTGCAAGAGTGTTTGGGGAAAGGAGCCCTCATCTCTCCACCTCCAAATCTCCCTGAAGAGAAAACTTCCAGCATGGAAGAGAGGGAGCAGAAAGTCGCTCCCCATCTTTCATTATCATTTGATGCCTATCACTCATGCTGATAAAGCCAAAGAGCTGAAAGGTTTGAGTTGTTTCTCACAAGTGCTGACATAGCAAAGTGTATATCAGGAAAGGCTTGACATTTGATGTAGCTTTATCATTGGCAAGCAGGCAAAGAAAATGGATAAATTAATCACTTTTTCCTTCCATCTGTCATAAGCTTTTATCCCACAGGGAGGAAAATGTTTCCAGTTTGTCCGGGCTTTTTGAAGTCTGACACTATATTATTTTCCAGCCTGCATAATGCCCAAGTCATCAAAATGCCAAAAGTGGAGGGGAATGTGAATGCCTCTTATAACACAGCCCGGTGGACCACAAAACTCAGTTTTAAGCCTCTCTGGCGTTTTTGAAAAGTCCTCAGAGATTTCCAGCCAATCTTTCCCATGAGCTCATTGACTCTAACCACTTAGTCTTGAGCATCTGTCTCATGACTGACTACCCATTTCTCTTTTTAAATTTCATTTTACTGATGATATCTCTAATTTCCCTGCATCTGGTGGAAACCTGGTGACATAGAGGTGAGTTTTACAGCCTGAATAAGGGATAAGGTGCTGGGACACCCTCAGTGTTAGGGTCCCAGCACCCCTTCCTCTTTCTGGGAGGGACATAACAAGTGTCAGCTCAGGAGCGATCCTGTGGTGTTCTATCAGCCAAGGCACACCTATGCTGCCCCTCACAAAACTTTGTTGCTTTGTTGCCTAACTTTGCCACTGCGATGGACATGTTCACATGGCTTTGGGGTAAAACCATGTTACAGTTTCATCACAGGGAATCACTCACTTTCCAGGCTGTCTTAAAAGCACTGTTCTGTTCCAATTTAAAAGCAAATTCATGTTAAAAGGTCTGCCTTTTTTTGCTGGATAGCGTTCCAGGGAACAGTCTGATTTTTCAGGAGTTTCAAAATATAGCTCCAGGGTTTGAAAAAGAAAAATCAGACTTTCTGTCTTTTCCCCGGGAAAAAAAAAAAAGGCATTTAAGCAACCTCTTTCTGTCCAAAGCCTCCAAGCTCATATGTCTCTGTGAACATCCAGAGATTTTTTCTTTCACTGTTAGTAAATGTTTTTAATGGACTTGTGGTTGTAATCACCACAATGTAGTTAGCATGAAAAATTTTTACAGTCGAATCACAGCGTTCAATGGTTCTTTATACTGTGTGTCTGTTCCTTTGCCATGTTTGTGAAGGATGGAGCTTCACGCAAGACTAGCTATGACATCTCAGTATTTTCAACAACAGCATAATTGTTTCTAGGATATTTTGGGCTCTGACTCTGTTCAGGGCACCTGCAGCTTGCCAGCTGCTTTGGAGTCTGTGTTTCAAATTGCAGCTTTCTTGATGCAGGATTCAGGTCTAGGTCCATTTAGTGGTTTTGCTACTGGTCTCTTGCACCACGGCTTTATGAATGGATACCAATATCTAGGGAAGGGTCTCAGACAACCTCACTCTGTGTCTGGGATGTGTATTAGAAGTCATGCAGCATGCGACTGATGATGTTTATTTGTTTTATCTCCAGCACAGTGATGCAGTCCATGACCTGCTCCTGGACTTTATCACGTGGGTTGGCATCCTGCTCTCACTGGTTTGCCTCCTGATCTGCATCTTCACCTTCTGCTTCTTCCGTGGACTGCAGAGTGACCGCAACACGATTCACAAGAACTTGTGCATCAGCCTTTTCGTGGCAGAACTCCTTTTCCTCATTGGCATCAACCGGACTGACCAGCCGGTAAGAGGCAAAGCACTTTATGTTCCCACCGCAGTCTGTCATCTCAGCGCTTATGGGTGTTTTGACCACGCAGTGAGATAAATTCCATGCTGCTTTAATTCCGTGCATGAGTCCTCACAGGGTGGGGGCCTTGGTTGTTAACTGGGAGTCAAATGCTGATGCCTACTGTGATTCCAGGGGCTGCATGTGCATTGTTTGTGAATAACACATGTATGTTTAGTAAGCAGGTTGTAATAATATGCCTACACTATGTACATCTTTATATGTTTATTTGCCAGACTGTATACCTTTGTACCTTTGAATACAATTTTTATCTGTAGAGATGTGTCTATTTTAAAATAGTTCACGCACATTTTCCAAGTGAAGTTCATGCACATTTTCCCTTGGAGAAGGGAAGATAAGAACTCCCTCATTCTTATTAAACCTCACAGTAAGAGTCATCTTGACTGTTGCATTAATTCAGCATGGTACAAACACCTTCCTTTGCTGTTTTCCATCCGCACACAGATTGCCTGTGCCGTCTTTGCTGCCCTCCTGCACTTCTTCTTCCTGGCAGCTTTCACCTGGATGTTCCTGGAGGGGGTTCAGCTCTACATCATGCTGGTGGAGGTTTTTGAGAGTGAACATTCCCGGAGGAAGTACTTCTATTTGGTTGGCTACGGCATGCCTGCGCTGATAGTGGCCGTGTCAGCAGCAGTGGACTACCGGAGCTATGGCACGGACAAAGTGTGAGTGGGGCTCGGCACTGCTTGGACTGGGTCAGGAGGGGTGGGAGTGGGAATGACAAAGGGAAGAGCCCAGAAACTTGGCAGACAATGGAAGCTTCTGCAGGCAGAGCTCAGCTAGGAAGCATGCCTTGGCTTATCTCTGTGACTTCAACACAGTCTGTGATGATACAGGACAAATTCGCCACTATGAAATGATTTGCAAAGGTATTTTCTTGAAGAAGTCAGTCAGGGAAAATGTTATCACATGGTTGCGTAACATCAGCAGAGGTGGGTGTCCCGTGTCTCAGTTTGGTACTGTGTCAGCAAGGTCATCCTTCTCTAACCAAAGAGTATTTCTCATTTGGATGATGAAACACTGCTTGCTTCTCCCTCTTTTTAAAGTGTTCTGTCAAATTAACAGAGCCTGCAAGCAAAATAAGTGGTGACTGTGGAGTGCATTAGATTCTTTGCAAATCAAAACAGCTACATCATTTATCATTATGAATATTCTTAAATGTTTTCAACATTGCTGAAGCTGGTATCAAGTACAATTTGGATGATCATGCAACACTGTCTAATGGAAAACAAAGGGAAATTCAAGCCTTTGATTTTCTGGGCCAGCTTTGTTACAATAGCACTAACAATGTGTTTTTATTGACTTTTTTTTTTTTTTGCTTTCCCTCACCAGGCTGCCTTTCCCTTGTCATTTTAACTGAGTTAACGGCTCAATCTGAAGGCATACATAGCAATGAGCCAGTGGCATTTTTAAAGCTCTTTTTAAGCATAGGTCAGGTCAGGTCAGGCCATGGCAGCAGTTGATATTCTGTTAAATTCAACTGCAAAATTTTTGCCTGAAACCTTACTGGTATATATGAACCTTGTTCCTTGTGGAAACAAGTCTGTGGAGCAGTGGAGCTGCTCATCATCCGTTACTGTGCCAGCAGGTAGGCCTGGATCCTAGCTAGGTATTTGTGTCGTGTTCCTCCCATGAGTAGGAGAGCAGTGACTTGAATTTGTGTAAATGTCATACTTTGTGGAAAGGAAATGGCACACACAAATAAAGGTATGAGAGACTAAGTTTGCAAGACTCTCTACCAATTTACCCAAAGTAGTTTGACTGACTTTGACAAGCCTAGAGACCAAAGAAAAAAGTAACCCAACAGTTTCTGGAAAAGACTGCTTCTGTCAGGTGGCACCTGCTTTCTGCCCCAACTCTTCTGCTCACATCCCCTCTTAGGCGATATGTAAGCCCCCATTGAAACATCCTGCCTTGTTAGACAGATTTGTTTTTACTGCGGTGTTTCTACAGAGGACCTGTCTCTTCACGCTGGCCTGCGTGGGGCACACGGGGCCTCAGCCATGTTACAGCTGATGAGCTGTGTGTCTGGCTCCCTGGAAAGCCAGCTGCATGCTCCTGCGCATCTGCCATCGCTGGAGCTGTCCCCCAACCAGTCTAGTTTGCATTCTGTTCTTTTAGTGGCTTCCTGCCATGGTATTCACCCTGTGACTTCTACAGCATTGCCGGGCTTGTAGCATCAGAGCAATCCTGACTTCTCTCTCAATATTTTGGGCTGCCTACCAAGAAAATCCAGCGTTCCAACGAGTTTGTGAAGAGAGCTAGCTCCAAATTATGTTCTCTTACAGTGTTCTAGAACTGATGAGCGTTGCAAATGCCTTTGAAACAGCAGTTCATTTGCATCTGCCCTCATCTTTGCAAAGTTTCTCGTGATTCTCTGTAGGGACAACCTGAATGCCAGTGTAGGTTGTGGGAGATAGCAGCATGCGGCGAGCTGCCTGCAGAAAGTGGGAACGTGCAGCATCCAACCACAGCTCCCATGGCAGCTTTGCATTGCTGAAATGTTTCCTCTCCTGTTCAATGAATGTATCGACCTTTCTGAAGTTCAGTGAATTAAACACAGCCTTTTCCCAACAGGCCTTGGGTGCTCAAATGTTTCCACGGCATGGGAGGTAGAAGTAGAAAGTTTGGCTGAAATTCACTAAAGACAAGCAATAGAACTTTGCTATCTTTGTGTTGAGGAGGCAGTAGTCCTATGTCTGCACCAGTAAAATCTCTCTCCCTCCCTGCAGCGTAAAGTAGTATTTTTAATTATTAAACCTGTATATATAGTATTTTGCAAATAAACGTTTACGGAGATTTGCAGAGCCTAAAATATTTATTTATAAACACTAACTGCAGAGTGCACAATTTTGTCACGTTCTCATAGTGGAAAATAAAAAACATACAATATGTTTTGTATAACGATCATGCTCCATCTGGTTGATGGATGATGATGTATTTTTCTGTATAATGTTATTAGAAAGGTAGAACTGATTAGAATTTGTAGTGAACTATATACTAGGCATACATAATTTGATTGCAAGAAGTTGCTTGGTTTTGCCAGGTTCTGTAAAACATTCTCTGGAATCTATTACTTGCCTCCCTCTACTATTTATTGTATTTGTTTAAGCAGGACTTATGAAGCTGTTAGTGTTATTTGTTTTTTTGCCTGGCATTTGGTGCCACCATTCATACATCTCAAAGTGATTTGCTTAGACACCTAAAGTAGATTTTCTTGATTTCATTTTCCTTTCTCGATCCAACCCTCCTGTAACACAGGCCCAGATTACACAGCCAGGAACAGGCAGTTGTTCCTCTCTCTGTTGCTTTGCGCGTCACCGGGTGCTTGTGATTTTCCGAAGCATCCCATGTCCTAGTATTCATATTGGCATTTTGGAGTAGCTGCGCAGTAAAGATACGACTCTTTTACACTTAATTATTCTAAGGATTGGAATTTGATCCTTTTCCTTTTATTATTTTTTTGTTTAAGAGCAGTTCAAACCACTCATAATAGTAGATTAATCTGCTTTTATAACCAAGCAGCAGCGTAGTGATTCCATTAAAAGATCATCCCATTCAGGCCAGCAGGAACTATTCATGTGGGGAAGTTGAGCTGTGCTTGGCCCTTTCCCCCAGATAGATGAGAAATGTTGCATCTCACCTTGTTCTGATTGTAATTTCTAAAGTAAAAGTGAAAAGCAGAAAGCCTCACTACGGACAGTGTGGTCCCCCAACATTGCTGAAGCAATTCTGGCAATGCTCACATAATCTTCCAAGTGACCATTTCTTACAGGCCAGGTCTTCAGCTGCTGAATCTTAAATGGCTACATCTCCACTGTTGGGAAATGTATAGAAGAAGACACTGGGATTGCCGTTTTTAAAAGTTACCTTGTCATTTGCCTTGTCCTGCATGTTAACCAAATCCCTCCATCTCCCAGCTGGATCTGATGTCAAGCATCATGGTGGGCAGTGCTGCAAAATGGAGAGGGAAATTGGCATTTGCATTTGTTGTTAGTGTTTGAAAAGAACTTGAGTCTTAAATTCAGTAAAAGATGGATTAAGACCTTAGCAGCCTCCCTTTGAGCGGACTCACCCAAGTAGCAGTCTGTCTAAAATTGACAACAAGAAGCTATTCCATATTCCCATGGTTTTCATATTAATGCCTTTTAAAAATCTCAGAGGAAAGCAGCTATGCTTTAAATGATTCCCTATATTTTAGAAAACAAACTTGTAGGTATATTCATCCACTGGTGATCAAATTCATCACAACAGGAATCTCTCTATTGTTTCTCCCCCCTCTCCCTCTGTTTGGTATGCTATAAAGCAGGATACACATGCAAAGCAATCCAGCTGTCAGAAAGCAAAATGAAAGCCCGGTGTATGTACACAGCCTCCAAGTCCGTCAGCCAGCCGCTGACATTTTATGCATGTTAATGTTGCTCGGAAAATAGGTTCTAACAATACAGTCTGTCTTGGGCGGCTCCACTGAACTCGTTTAATTTTCAGCGTTCGTGCTGGGTATTTGAAGGAGGAAGCATGAGCCATGTGGATGCTGGACTGTGTTAAGCAGAACCTGTATTGCACCCTTGAAAGGCATCTCTTGTGCATACATATCCCACTGCTGCGCCCAGACAAGGAGGCTGTATAGCCACGGGAAGCAAACCACTGAGCTCCTGTGAGCACGATATGTTTAGGGCTCTTCAAATTTTATGGTCCAATGGCAGCTAATGATTGTTTATTGGTTATATTTAGTGCACACCGGGGATAGTTTAGTATTTGATTTCTCTTCATGCAGAAAATAGAGTAAACTCTTTGTAGTCTTTATTACTTGGGAAAAGCTTTAGGTGAATATAGCGACTTGGGTCTGTGGGAAAGGAGGAAATTAAAAAGTAAAGGAAAGGAGTGCTATGAAGTTCGTTATGAGCACTGAATACTCTGGTGTGACTCTTGCAAGGAGCGATGGGGTTTTGAGCAGTATCTCCTGCATCCGCGGATTTTCAGATAATCCGCTCTGCCTTGTGCTGAACCCTGAAGCAGCTCATTTGCTTAATGGCAGCAGAGTAAACTTGTAATGCTACAAGTCCATGTTCATAATGCAGCTGTGCATGGAGGTTCAGAAGTAACTCGGCAGCCCAAGATTAGCAACTTTGGGAAGTGAGTTGCCTGATTGCTTCCTTGTTTTAAAGAGCTCATTTATGCAGCTCATGGTGCATGTGGGTTTTTTGTCTTTTAAGGGAAGAAAAGCTCAGTGTGGTACTTGTCTGATTAGCAATTTACAGCTCCTCCACACAATTGGCAAGATGCCTGTGTTTTGATGTTTTGGTCTTAATTTGCATTTTTAATGAGGTATGACATAAACGAGTTCAAAGTTGTATCTCTTCCTGATGACCACAAAAACAAGAGCTTCATAAAGTCCTTCTGGAGACTAGAGGCAGTCCTGCAGCTTTCCATTTAGTTGCCCAAGGCTTAAGTGTTGTACACAGTTTCATAGAAGGGTGATTTTTCTATTCAAACAAATGAAAAAAGACATGTTATTTAAAGTGTGCAGAGAGGAAAAAAAAAGCCGTCTCTGCTTTTCGCAAGCTGTCCCTGTTGCTTAGATGAAGCTGTTGCTTGTTGGAAGAAGAACATTTTGCTCCATGTCTGTCCCCCCCTTATCCAGAGGGCAGGACCTTGCTCCTTGATTGTTTCTCATCCGCAGCATCCATCTTATGTCACTGAATTGTCCTCCACGACCAAAAAGACAGATTTTTCAGGGGAACAGAGTGAGAAATTTTGGCCATTTGGGTGTCTGGAAAGGAAAGCAGTTGCTTTGCACTTCTTTGCTTAGCCTGGCATGGCTTTTCCCTCATGCTGTATTTCAGCTTTCATCGTTTTTCCCTATGTCCCAATCTATATGCTTTCAAAAACAGCTGCAGCAGATGTGACCATATGGCTGGCCAGCATGCTTTAAGAACTAAAGAGGGTTTATATTTTTCCTCTTCCTTGGGCTTTCCAAGAGCCGGTTTGCTCTTTGTGCTGAAGGAAAACCAAGTTGCTTGCAATTAAGATAACGCTGTGTTCCCAACTCTTGTGCAGCAGGGACTCAGAGATGTTTTGAATGTTAAACTGGCAAAAAAGTTCGAAATGTTTTAAGTAAAAAAACCAACACAAAACAAAAACCAACCCTCCAAGTCCTCTCCCATACACCAGCAGTCACTACCAGTAGAAAAAATTGTGGGGCTGTGTATTCCCTGATTCATATGTAGCAGCTAAGGCATAAGCACTAGTTAATTTTTTTCTCCTTTGGGATGGGATAGGTATAAAGTCTGAAATGCTGTGTAATGTGTGAGCTGCTGCTATGCGGATATCTTTTTTCAGGGATGGCAGGGAAGACTTTTTACAGGGACTTCATTATCCTTGAAACCTCTATTCCTCTGTCAAATCAAGTTCCAATTGGGCGACATTTCAGATGTTGTTATGGGTGATACACAGATGTCATGATCGCATAAACCCTTTCCTATAGGAAATCAGACTGAAATAGTTTCTAGTCACTTGTGTTGTTTCATTACCAGCTGCATCTAAATCACCTTGAACTTCAGCGGTTGCAGAGGAAACAAGATTTCCCTACAATTGCTCTGAAAGCCTCTGTTTGCCTCTCACGTTAAGATTTCGATGCTGTCACATGAAGATTTTGGATGAACAGCTGCAGAGGCAGTTCAAGAGTGACAGTCATGGAAGTGACAGTACTTTAATTTGTGACAAATAGTGGTACGACCATATATATATAGCAATACATCTTCAACACTGACGGGGCCTGAAATTTATATGGTCAGAGAGGGAAGTGAGAAGCTTTCTCTAAATCTTTGATTTTGTTCATACCTTGGCTTCTCCCAGTCATAGAGATTCAGGTCACGTTTTGTTCTCTTGGCAGGCGGTTCCTGCTGATCTTTTCCATGGGGCTGCTGGCACAGACCCTTTTGCCTGTTGCAAAGTCCATTGGAAGGGAAAAAACATTCAGCACGTGCACTAGAGCTGTCATTTGTGACAACTGCTATCTCTTCCACCCTGATAAATTCATATATACAGTTCCTGTCACTTGCCTGATTATGAAATTCCATTGGATGTTTTGTGTAAGAGTGGTTTATGCTTTCGTGGTCCTCTGTGTATAAATGGAGCTGTGGTTTTCAGGGTTGCAAACATGACAAGATACTATTATTTTAAACATTGTGCGAAACTTTCTTGGAATTTGTATTCATCTGTCTTGTAACCAGTCACTTCCATTTTATCTTCCTGTTGCCTGGAATGAACTAGGAATGGAAATGTAATTTCCCAGGGGCCTTAAAAAATGTGGGTAGTATTAAATGCAGTTGAAATTAAGCGATTAATAATTTAGTTTTAGGCCATGAATCAAATTCATGTGATAGTGCAGACCATATGTAAGCCTTGAAATATTAGTGGAAACAAAACACACTGGAGGTTCAGGGAAATATAATGCTCTAAAGGGGAAGTGGCTGAACCTAATTAAACCTCAGCCTTCTGTTACCCAAATCATGCTTCCTTTTTGCACCAAACCTGCTCTGATCTGCTTGCTGGAGGAATGTCATCTCACTTAACAGTTGACAGGCAGCTTGCGTTGCACCAGTGCCAGAGAGGGAAGAGGAGCTTAAAGCAAAGAAGCTCCATGGGTGCTCATTGGACCTTCCTTAAACCTCCCCTCAGTTTTGACATTTTTTTCCCAACAGATGCAGAAAGCCTTAGCAACTAGGCCTTGTGCCATTTTTCCCTGCTTCCTCCAGAGGTAATTATCTTACTCCATCAATAGCGCTGTCAGAAATTGGGCACATAATTCAGCATTTAAATGAACAAGCAATGTAATATTTCCTGTCTCCCACTGGTGTGTTTTGCAGCTCACATTCTTCTCTGTCACTCGCTCACTCTTGATGTATGTCCTGGGTGCAATCCTTGAATGCATTCTCTCCCCTGTGTTTCATTACAGATGTTGGCTCCGACTTGACACCTACTTCATTTGGAGCTTTATAGGACCAGCGACCTTGATAATTATGGTAAGAACTCCTAATTAACTACTCCATCTCTCAGGTCAAGAAATAAAATTTTTGCTGTCCCTTTACTCTTTATCTTTAATTTACACAGATTAATTTGAGAAAGGCATGTTCTTCTTTGACCCCACCTGGCACAAGCAATTAGACCCTCATTATAAGAGGCTCTTGACGTTGCAAAATACTTGATCAAAATGGGCTGGGGAGCTTCAGACCAGGCACTTGCAGAGTTTGCTTTCTACCTTTGGACATTTTGAAGTGCCAAACCCTATTTTGATGCCCCTCGCTGCCCCCTTCTTTTGAATTCCAGAGCAAAACTTTGCGTTGGTCATGCAAAAAAAAAGTAAATTTTGGGTGAGAGGAATGAAATAAAGTCCAAACTGGAAGAAAGGTTTCATAAGTTTTTTCCTCCCCAGCAGAAGTTGAACCTCATGTGACTTCATGGTTAGCACGTAGCCAGTGTATCAGCTAGCACAGCAACAAGGTAGAGAACCCAACTTCAGAGACAGCTGGAGTTTTCTTATACTTTAATTGTTACAATATGGCTTAAATAAACCGTCCTTTGTTTTGAATAGACTGCAGTTTGGCTAACACAGCAAACCAGGCTCTCTCACTTCAATGCAGACATTGTCCCTGCTTCTCCTGCAACTGGGGGCCATTTCAGCAGCCTTCCACATCAGGAAGGGAGCTGCACCACCAGCTGCAACTGTTGTTTTGTTTTCCTTAAGCAATTAATTCATAAAAAGATATCTTCCCTTTTTTATTATGTCTCAAATACTGGCCTGCGCTTTTGGGGGAGCTCCTTTCCAGGAATTGCCAGCCTTGTTAACACTGAGATATTGAAACTCCACCGCATCTTTTGCAGAACAAATCAAACTCTTTTTCATTTTAATTTTGCAACTGTGCATTGTGCTAAGAATCTTCAGCGGTTGTGATTTCCCTGCCCATCTCCCCCATTGTACCACATCTAAAACATATATTCACAGAAAAAAATGAGGTTTTGCTTCATTACAATGGGGCTGGCTAAACAGGATGCTTGGAATGACTTTTCACAGCTGTGCACCTCTCAGACACAGAAGAGCTGTTACAGCAAATATTTTTAATTTTCCATGACATCACCTGAAGCACTACAATTGATGCTGGAACCAGCCCCGTATCAGTGCAAGCCGCTGCTTTGATAACACTGTAGCATCCCCAGGCCTGCGATCTACAGGCCAAGTCACCTTGGAAAACGCTTGGCAATTTTCTGTGACTCGGTTGCTATAAAACTGTAGGTTTAGAGCTAATTTCCTACAGCAACTCATCGGTTACAGAGAATAAGCTGACTTTCTCCCCATCGTGTTGTGCCATGTCATGTAACACCTTTTTCCTGTCCCCTCGTTGCAGCTTAATGTCATCTTCCTTGGGATCGCTCTCTATAAAATGTTTCATCATACTGCCATACTGAAACCTGAATCTGGATGTCTTGACAATATCAAGTAAGTGGTTGGGGTTTTTTTTTTTCTTTCTCTCTGCCTGTTTCTGTCTTTTGCTCTTTATGCCCTCGTTCCTCTCTGAGAAGAGTACAGGAGAACCAGCTCTGCTGGCAACAGCAATAACCAGGGGCAGTGCGCTGCGTTATGGCGCTGCAGCGGGGTTTCTGATAGGTGCCAACAAGTGGCTGGTGTGAAGCACTGTCTTGGGGTTTGACTGCCAGGGGTGTCCTTTTTTTATTTAATTTCGCATGAAGGAAGAGGAGTTGCATTTGCTGTCCTTGAAGAAGGTAGCCTCTGAGTCTCTCTACGTAAAAGGAAAGAGTAGCCAATAATTACTGGCTAATTATTGCATTCTCTTCAGGAAAGGTGTTGAAATTGTTGATCATTACTATTTCTCTGTGCTCTGAGGACAGCAGCCTTACTTTTCTGTTTGTTTTAGCCCCTGACAGATTTAATCACCCAAATTCTCCCCAGAATCTGATTAGTTTTGGTCAAATTACCAGGGGTTTACCTGGGGGTGCTCACATCAGAGAACGTGCTTGCCAACCAAGGCATATTTTGCCCTTGGACTCAGCTAACTTCTGAACCTGGGCATCTTACTGTCTAGCAAGCTGCTTTATTATATTGATAGAATATTAGTCTCTGTCAGTGCCTGTTTATTCAAGTACCTCTGGCTTTAATTACTTGCTTCAAAAATACAAGTGGGATTTCAGGTGCAGCGTGTGATAAACTAGGGAGCCTGCTAATTAATAAAACCATCTAATGAACTTCGGGATAAGAAAATTGTTGGGAGTCAGTGCTTTACTGCCACCCAGGAAAGGAGAGTGGTGTGCAGCACGGCTGGAAGTTGATTCTCCCCTCTCTTCCATGGTGGGAGCGAGAGAAGAGGCACAAGGGGAGCTTGTTAAGAGATGACTGAATTGCACCGTTGCAAGGAGGTTCTCAGCAAGGTTATTGTTCTTACCGCTGAGCTGCTCATGCAGATGCGGCTTTAATTGAAACTAGGTCAGCCCCCTCCTTAGAACCTCCCCAGCAGGCAAGGCTTGCCATGCCGCTGGCTTGCCATGACCTGGCACAGTCCTTCAGGTAAAGTTTTAGTTTCTTAGACACAGCTTTTGCTTCGAGGGTTGGGACGAAAGGGGATGAGAACGTGTACAAATGCAGGAGACCCCAGTGAGCTTGGGGAGCCACAGGGCACTTGTTTGCTGGGTCTGCCCCTGCCCAGGTTGCAGGCAGGCTGCTCTGCAGTGTGCCTCTTTCTACAGTCACCGCTCAGCTATAAGATGGAATTGGAAGAGCAGTCCCTCCTGGATGTCCAGGACTGATCCCAGCGTAATAGTCTTTCATTCAGTCTTGGAGGAGGCGTTAAAGGAATGGTACGTTCAATAACACTTGCTAATATGACTAACTCATCCTGCATTAGTGCTATAAGATTGCTCTCTGAGAACAGTCTTTCCAAGGTTACCCACACAAAATCTGTCTAGAAAGCCTTTCAGTATGACATTTAAATTTAAAAAATGGGGAGGGGGGAAAAGCCTTTATAATTAAAGCAGAAATAATAATTGCATACTGAATAATCTTGCTTGTGCTAACCTCTAGTATCTTTGTTTAAAATGCCAGGAATTTATACAACCAGTTACATCAGTTGTAACGTCATTGTAAAATATTTTATAGGTTTTTTTGGCAGATGAGTATCTATTCCTCATTTGACTTCATTAGAACGTTTTGAAAACACAAGCAATAAAAAAAAGCTTCGAAGTATGTTGCTGATATCCTTCCAAACATATTGCTTTGTTTCAAATGACTTTTTATGCTTGAAAAAATAAGAGAAACGTAACATAAACTTGTGAAGACCCCTAACTCACCCTAGGAGGTTTATCAAAACAAGAATCTCAGTAGGGACTTGATTGTAATTTCTGAAAATACTGAAGCAGGACAAAGTTAAGTCTCTAAAATTAAGGCATTTGTTGTCTCAATATCAGGTACATTTGAGTTAGGAGAAGGTATAGATTTTTAACAGGAAAGGGAATTCACCCTTGAGGGAGCTTTTCTAGGGATGTGACAGGCTTGCAATCTCTGGAAAACTTAGATAAGACCATAGCGTCTTTCAGGTAAAATTATAGTTGGCTTCTGGGCAAGATCATAGTCTTCCTCCAAAGGCATTGGCTCTAACTCAGTTGCAAAATGTGAATGGGGTCCAGCAGCTCTGGAATAAAAGCCACAGATCACATTATTTCACAGGTGATCAGAAAAATCCTTTCTGAGCTTGCCTCCATGGGTCTATTCAGTTGGTGAAAAGACACCCAGATCTGTTTCTCAAGACGTGCACTGCCTTTGCTCACTCTCTCAGCGGGGTCCCAGAGCCTTGCATCTTGCCTGATCAGTTTATATTTTAAAAATCCAAACCAAACCGAGGGCCTGCGTTGGAGGGCCCCTTGCTGCCATCTGTGTGTGACAGCTTTATGGCACACAGGGAGCTGAAAGGGAGTTTGTTCTCCCAGTTCATTTCCTAGCACTGCTCTGTGTTCGGCTGTGGTGAAGCTCTCGCAACATAAATCCTGAGCCTGTTCAACAACAGCAAAATGCTTGATTCCCTATGGCAACATAAAAATAAAGGCCATAAAATATTTTAATAGGCTGTTAATAAGTGTCCCTGCAATCTGGTGCTTGCCTATGTCACTTTAAAGGTTAGAAATATATTATGAAGTATAGAAAATAGAGAGCCAAATAACTCCACTTAATGAACTTGATAAGGGATCAGATGTCACCTGGGATACCTTTAATTACTGCACCAACAGAAAAGCCATTAAGGGCAGTGCCTGAACCAGATGCTGTGTGGCTGAAAGGTTTGTAGGCACTGTGCAAAGCTGTAAAAATAAACTTCCCTAACCTTTAGGAACAGTCCCTGTATTATTGTGCCAGCATAGAAGAATCTGACATTGCCGTGGTGGAGCACAGGTTACCCACAAGTTACCCAGCAAGATGTTCGATGGTTAATTTTTTATACACATGAACTTTTCTGGCATGGCCCAGCATTTTCAAGAGGAAAGTAGGGTGGCCACATGCGTGGGTCTTTCCTCCTGTGCCAAGAGCATTCTTCCTGTATGGCAGGTTGATTCTGAGCAAATTCAGAGGGTTGAGCCCCCTGAGACAGCAAGGCTCATGCTCTAGTCTGCTTCAGAGGCATGTAGCCAGGGGAAGACATGAATTTGTATAGGTGGGCTACATTGTTTTGAGCTGCAAGAGTTTCTGTGCCTGCTGCTGATGCCAGGAGCGAGATTTGCTCCCATTTCACAACAGGTTACCATCACCAAAAGTAGCATGGTTTTACTTAGGAGCTTTTGAAAAGGTTCAGTTTGACTTCTTCCTTCAATCCATTTAAACAGAAATTTTAAGGATTTACCCAGAGTGGGGATCTCTTCTACCTTGTAAAAATCTCTTTAGTATGAAGTGATGCAGACTAGGACGCCAAGACAGCTGCTTCTTGGGCTGCCAATTTCTTATCCACTGAACAATCCACCCATTCAACCCGTATTTCTCCAACTTAGAGATAAGGATGTTGTGGGGGACTGTGTCAAAGGCCTTGCAGAAGTCCAGATAGATGACATCCATAGCTCTTCCCTTGTCCACTGGTGCAGTCACTTCATTGTAGAAGGCCACTAGGTTGGTCAGGCAGGACTTGCCCCTAGTAAATCCGTGTTGACTACCTCGGATTACCTCCCTGTCTTCCATGTGCCTTAGCATATCCTCCACGAGGATCTGTTCCAGGATCTTCGCAGGCACAGAGGTGAGGCTGACAGGTTGGTACTTCCCAGGGTCTTCTTTTTTCCCCTTTTTAAAGCTGGGCACCATGTTTGCCTTCTTCCAGTCACCAGGGACTTCACCTGACTGCCAGGACTTTTCAAATGTTCTGGAGAGTGGCTCAGCAACTGCATCAGCCAATTCCCTCAGGGCTCTAAGATGCACTTCATGCATTTCCAGCATGAACTGGATCCCTTTAGACCCTCCCAGTACAAACTGGGACCACTCCCAGTATAAACTAGATTACTCTAGGCCCTCCCAGTACAAACTAGGACCACTTCCAGCATGAACTGGATCCCTTTAGACCCTCCCAGTATGGACTGGGACCATTCCTATTATGAACTGGATCCCTTTAAACATTCCTGGTGTGGAGGTCCACAGCTGGACTGAGGACTCAGAGACGAGGACGATGGACATGGACCTTGAGCAGATAACTGTGTGAAGAGGCTGGTAAGTCCCAAGGAGAAGAGGAAGTGATAAGAGACAGAAGAAGTAAATTCCACAGAGCAGAGACTTGGCAAGAGAGCAGCAGAGAAAGCAGGCAACACAGCAGGAGCCGCAGCCAATCAGCATGGAACAAGAGGCGTGTGGACAGAGCATTGAGTGAATCCTTTTAGCAGCTTTAGTGCATGAACAGCACGGAGAGATCAGAAAGGATATAAAGAGACTTGGGGAAAAAAGAGGAATTGATGAATAAAGTGGTTTTTTAGTTTTGGCTCATAACCTTTTGTATGTCGTGTCCCTCTCAACAACAACTCCTCTCCTCTCCAACTCCCTGTTTGTGTCTCCATCCCTCAGGGTGAAGACCAGAAGATGCAGCTCCTTGACTCCATCTGCACCCTGTGCAGAACCACCATGGGCTGTCACTTGTCCCAGGGCCTGGATATCTTCTGCTGGACATACCAGCTGGCAGAGCACATCAAGGTGAGGGGACACCAGTGGCTCTGGAGGAGGGGACAAGGCCACCAGCATCTTGGGAGGACAGCGCTTGGGCAAGGTGAGGGGCTGGTGGCACTTGGTGCTGGCAGCTGCCAGGTCCCATCCTGCTTGTGCTCTGCAGGTGCTGCTGGAAGAGGAGCCCAGGGACCAACTGTTCACAGAGGTGCAGCTGCAAGCCGTGGAAGCCATCTCCAAATTGAGGTACCTGCCCAGCCCTCCTGGAGACCCCTGCCCCAGAGCTCCATGTCCACCTGCACGAGGCCTCCAGGCACTGCTCCCAGCCCCCGTGTCCAGCGGGTCCCTCTCTCTGTCTCTGCAGCGTGGTGGAAACGGTGCTGGAGGGCAAGGCGAGAAGCCTCCTCCAGGCCTGCTTCTCCAGTGCCTTCTGGCTTCCTCCGAAAGACTGCCTGCCCCTGGGTCTCTGCTGGGTACCAGGAGAGAGTCCTCCCTTGGCGCAGTTCAGATCAGTCTCCTGTGGGTGGGTGGGAGAGCAGAATCAGTGCCACAACTCTTTGTTCCCCGTGCAGACCCTCTAAGCCATGGACAATGTGCTGGAGATGTTGGTGCTCAGCCTTCCTGCCTCCAGAGTCAGCGAGGAGCTGCAGAACATCTTCCAGGTCTGGCATGTCTGGCACCCTTTTACAACGTGGCAAGACAAATTCTGGGAGCTTTCCATGCAATTTCTCACCTCCAATGCTTCATGAAGAATCAAAAAAGTAAGAGAAGTTATGGTGGACTTCACCCCTCTCCACACAGGCATCTCCTGGTAGGTCTGCTCCTCTTCCCAAGCTCCTCTGCCCCTTGCATCCGCTTCCCGTAGCTTCCCAGCTGTCCCTTCATTGCAGAAACTGAGTGCTCTCCTGAAGGCCAGGAGCTGTTCTCTGCTGCTCTCCTTCTTCCCTCCCTCCTTTGGGGATCTTGAACACTGCTGGTTTGTGGTCCCCACCACCAAACTACCATTGATTTCCCTGTCCCAAAGTCACATCTTCCCTCTTAGTGTGGATCCATCTGTGCCAGGCTGGTCCCTCCAATGTCCTACCATCTGTGCCAGACTGGTCCCTCCAGTGCCCGTAGCGAGAAGCTCTTCCTGACACTCTCCACAATTCTCCTTGACCCCTTGTGTCCCACCAGCATGCAAGCCGAGCTTGGGGCACTCTGGTCAGCTTGCTCCAAAGCCACCATGTCTTATGGACCCCTCCATGTTTCCCCCGCTGTCTGGGCCGGGCGGTGCTAGGTGCAGATGTGCCAGAGCTCTCCTGGAAAGCTGAGACCACCTGGTCCACACACATGGTGAGGAGCTCCCCGCGTTGCTGTTCCGGGGCATCAGCAGGGGACTTGTGTGAGCAGAGGCCCCAGAGTCAGCGGGGCTGCCATGGCCTCACGCTCCATGAGAAGAAGGTTCCTGCTGTCCCCGAGGGCACAGCACACACTGGGACATTTCTTCCATCCCTTCCTTCCTCTCATAGAGCTTTGGGAGATACCTCTGGCCTTCTGAGAGGGCAGATGTTGTCCTTGAGGCCACTGAGGCAGTGAGAGACTTAAGTGTCTTTCAGAAGGACATGGCAAGGAACATGCTGGATGTGGTCATGAGAGACCCTGAATTCTGGCTGGTGGCCTGTGGCTGGATGGCCCTGCAGGCCTTGTCCCTCCCTTCCTCCATCCCTCCAAACCCAAGTGTCTTGGGCTCCTGAAGCCACCTTGAGGTAGCACAGAGGGTTGGAAAGGGCAGCTGAGGAAGTGGCTGCACTCCAGTGGCAGCACCGACCTCACCCCGTCCCCTCCAGGTACCAAAGATGGTGAGATGCATCTGCAGCACCTCAACAGCAAGGTGTCCTGCAGGCGCGTGCGGTTTCTTCTTCTCCTGCTGACCAACTGGTACCCCACATAAGTGGTCAGGGAGCTGCTGAAGTTCTGCCCACCAGGAGACAGGTGCTGGTCCCAGAAGCCATGAGGGCTTGTCCCCCTGCTCTCAGCAGCCCAAGGTGGCCACCTCAGCCCTCTCCTGCTGCCCAGGCCACCCTGAGAGAAGCTTTTCTTGTTGCCCTTGATGTCCCTGGCCAACCTGATCGTGGCTGCTCGCACAGGTCCTCTATATTCCTCCCACGCTCCCTGTCCTCGCTTCCACCCTCTGGATGATCTCCAGCAGGCAAGGAAATGTTCCAGTCAGCAACTGCCCCTTCCTCCTCCACAAGAGTCAGCGCCCCAGCTCGGCAGGAGAGCAGGAGAAGAGGGAAGGGAAAAGCATCGGGAAGAACAGAAGAACATAGAGAAGAAGGTGGGGAAAGGGAGCCCCTCTTATCCCATCCCATCCATCCCCTCCATCCTATCCCATCCCATTCATCCATCCCATCCCATCCCATCCCATCCCATCCATCCCTTCCCATCCATCTCATCCCAACCCCCACATCCCATCCTATCCCATCCATCTCATCCCATCCCCTCCATCCCATCCTATCCTATCCATCCATCCCATCCCATCCCCTCCATCCCATCTCATCCATCCCGTCCCATCCATCCCATCCATCTCATTCATCCCATCCCATCCATACCCTCCATCCCATCAATACTCATCCCGCAGCAGACGGGAAGATGCCGGGAGCAGCGGCTGCGGCAGTGGAGCCATCAGCAATGGGGCTGGGAAGCTCCCCAGGTGCCAAAATCCACCTGGAGATGCCCAATAAAAAGCAGATCCCAGCAGGAAGAGTCCCTGTGCCTGGAGGTGGGGGGTCTGCAGGGATCCCAGAGGGGCTCCCAGGGACAGCCCTTTCCCCCAGGGGGTGGGGCTTTGTCCTGCTCACTCCAGGGCTTCTAATAGTCCATCTTGACATCATTCCCTCAAGGTGTCCCGCCCTGCTTCCATGGGATGAGCCCATCCTGGGCTGGCCATTGGCCAAGGTCGTCTCCCAGTGGCTTCTGCAGCCCAGCTTGGGTTCTGTTCCCAGATCCGTGAACATTCAGCCAAGGGAAAGACCGATTGAGATCATTGTTGGCCACCTGTCCAAGCTAGATAGTATGCTCTGAAGATACCCAGGATGGTCTGGACATCTTGGGGGTCAATCTCCATCCTTGATTAGATGAGAGGGGGAACATGGTCACCAAGGATGAGGTGCTTGATGCTGCCTTGGACTCAGTCTTCAACAGCCAGAGCAGTTCTCCTCTGGGTGCTCAGGGATGGAGACCAGGGATGGAGACCTCACCATCCAGGAAGTGGAGGTCAATGACCTGCTGATGACCGGGCATGTCCATCTGCTTGAGGGTAGGAAGGCTCTGCAAAGGGATCTGGACAGGCTGGATCATGGAATCATAGAACCAGGCTGGAACAGACCCTTGGGATCATGGAGTCCAACCATCAACCCTACTCTACAAAGTTCGCCCCTAAACCATATCCCTCAACACCACATGTAAAGGACCCTGAAACACCTCCAGGGATGGTGACTCCACCACCTCCCTGGGCAGCCTCTTCCAGTTTCTGACCACGCTTTCCATGAAGAATATTTGTCCGCATGTCCAGTCTGAACCCACCCTGTTGCAGCTTGAAGCCTCTTGTTCTCTCACTGTGAGACCAGCACCAACTTCTCCACAATGTCCTTCCAGGGAGTTGTGGAGAGTGCTGAGGTCTCCCCTTGGCCTCCTCTTCCTCAAACTAACCAGTTCCAGCTCCTTCATAAAATTTCTCCTCCAGGCCCTTCAACAGCTTCGTTGCCCTTCTCTGCCCTTGCTCCAGCAATTGGATTGAGGTGCCCAAAAGTGGACACGACACTCCAGGTGTGGCCTCAGCAGTGCCGAGTCCAGGTGGACAATCATCTTCCTACTCCTGCTGGTCACACCATTGCTGATCCAGGCCAGGATGTGAAGAGCTGGGGGTCTGAGCTGTGGGCCCGCAGTTGGAGATGACCCGTGGCTGAGTCACAGTCCAGCAAGTTTTGGTTTTCCCATTGGCTTCATGTTCCAGAGGCAGAACCTAGCTCATCTGTGGCATTTGGGGACTTTCGTCCCTTCTTGGACCCTTGGGGACCTTCTTCCCTTCTTGGCCCCTTGGGGACCTTATTACCTTCTTGGACCCTTGGGGACTTTCTTCCCTTCTTGGCTCCTTGGGGAACGTCTTCCATCCTTGGCCCCTTTGGGACCTTCTTCCCTTCTTGGCCCCTTGAGGACCTTATTCCCCTCTTGGATCCTTGGGTCCTTCTTACCTTCTTGGTACCTTGGGGAATTTCTTGGCCCTTTTGGAGACATTCTTCCCTCCTTGGCCCCTTGGGGACCTTCTTCACCTCTTGGTCCCCTTGGGTGCCTTCTTCCCTTCTTGGACCCTGGGGACCTTCTTCCCCTCTTGGCCCCTTGGGGACTATCTTCACTTCTTGGCTCCTTGGGGACCTTCTTACCTTCTTGGACACTTGGGGAACTTCTTTGCCCCTTGGTGACCTTCTTCCCATCTTGGATCATTGCAGACCTTCTTCCCTTCTTGGCCCCTTGGGGACCTTCTGCACTTTCTTGGCTCTTTGCAGAACTTTTTCCCTCCTTGGACTCTTGGGGACCTTCTTCCCTTCTTGGGACCTTGGCGGCATTCTTCTCTTCTTGGCCCCTTGGGGACCTTCTTCCCTCCTTGGATGCTTGGGGATCTTCTTGGCACTTTGGGGACCTTCTTCCATCCTTGGCCCCTTTGGGACCTTCTTCCCTTCTTGGATCCTTGGGGACCTTCTTCCCTTCTTGGTCCCTTGGAGACCTTCTTCACTTCTTGGGCCCTTTGGGACATTCTTCCCTTCTTGGCCTCCTGGGGACCTTCTTCCCTTCTTGGCCCCTTGGGGACCTTCTTCCCTTCTTGTCTCTGTGGGGAACTTCTTCCCTTCTTGGACCATTGGGGACCTTCTTCCCTTCCTTGGACCATCTGGGTCATTCTTCCCTTCTTGGCCCCCTGGGGACCTTCTTCCCTCCTTGGACCATTGGGTACCTTCTTTGGCCCCTGAGGGCCTTATTCCTCCTTGGACACTTGGGGACCTTCTTTCCTTCTTGGCCCCTTGGGGACCTTCTTCCCTTCTTGGGCCCTTGGGGACCTTCTTCCCTTCTTGAACCATTGGGGACCTTCTTGCCTTCTTGACCCCTTGGGGACCTTCTTCTCCTCTTGGGCACTTGGGGACATTCGTCCCTTCTTGAACCCTTGGGGATTTTCTTTGCTCTGTGGGGACCCTCTTCCCTTCTAGGCCTCTTGGGGACATTCTTCCTTTCTTGGCCCCTTGGGGACCTTCTTCCCTCCTTGGCCTCTTGGAGACCTTCTTCCCATCTTGGCCCCTTGGGGACCTTCTTCCCTTCTTGGATCCTTGGGGAACTTTTTCCGCTCTTGGCCCTTTTGGGGAACTTCTTACCTTCTTGGACCCTTGGGGAGCTTCTTGCACCCTTGGGGACATTCTTCTCTTTTTGGGCCCTTGGGGACCTTCTTCCCTTCTTGGCCCCTTGGGGACCTTCTTCCTTTCTTGACCCCTTTGGGACCTACTTCCCTTCTTGACCCCTTGGGGACCTTCTTCTCTTCCTGGCCCTTGGGGACCTTCTTCCCTTCTTAGATCACTGGGGACCTTCTTCCCTTCTTGGACCCTTGGGGACCTTCTTAACTTCTTGGACCCTTGGGGACCTCCATGACCCCTTGGAACCTTCTTCCCTCCTTAGCCCTTTGGGGAACTTCTTGTGCCCTTGGTGACCTTCTTCCCTTCTGGCTCCTTGGGTGCCTTCTTTTCTTCTTGGCTGCTTCGGGACCTTCTTCCCTTCTTGGATCCTTGGGGAGCTTCTTGCACCCTTGGGGACATTCTTCCCTTTTTGGGCTCTTGGGGACCTTCTTCAGTTTTTGGCCCCTTGGGGACCTTTTTCCTTTCTTGGATCCTTGGAGACCTTCTTCCCTTCTTGGCCCCTTGGGGTCCTTCTTTCCTTCTTGGATCCTTGGGGAACTTTTTCCGCTCTTGGCCCTTTTGGGGACCTTCTTCCTTCCTTGGCCCCTTGGGGACCTTCTTCCCTTCTTGGATCCTTGGGGACCTTCTGCCCTTTTTGGCTCCGTGGGGACCTTCTTCCCTTCTTGGCTTGTTGGGGACATTCTTCTCTTCTTGGCTACTTTATGGACCTTCTTCTCTTCTTCAGTCCTTGGGGACCTTCTTTCCCTCTTAGCCCCTTGAAGTCCTTCTTACCTTTGTGGAGCCTAGGAGACATTCTTGGACCCTTGGGGACATTCTTCACCTCTTGGACACTTGGCGACCTTCTTCCCCTCTTGGTCCCTTGGGGACCTTCTTCACCTCTTGGACACTTGGGGAACTTCATCCTATCTTGGACCCCTGGGGATATACTTGGACCCTTGGGGACATTCTTCCCTTCTTGTATCCTTGGGGACACCTTCCCTTCTTGGCCCCTTGGGGACCTTCTTCCCCTCTTGGCCTTTGGGGACCTTCTTAACTTGGCCCCTGGGGACCTTCTTTGCTTCATGGGCCCTTTGGAATATTCTTCCCTTCTTGGCCTCTTGGGTGCCTTCTTCCCGTCTTGAATACTTGGGGAACTTCTTCCCTTCTTGGCCCCTTGGGGACCTTCTTCCCTCCATGGACACTTGAGTACTTTCTTGGGCCCTTGGGGACCTTCTTCCTTCCTTGGACACTTTGGGAACTTCATGGCCCCTTGGGGACCTTCTTCCCTCCTTTGCCCTTTTGGGACCTTCTTCTCTTCTTGGATCCTTGGGTATCTTCTTCCTTTCTTGGCTTTTTGGGGACCTTGTTCCTTTTATGTCTCTGTGGGTACCTTCTTCCTTTCTTGCATCCTTGGGGACTGTGCTGGTTTAGTAAAGCGGCAGCGGGGCTCTTCAATAGCCACCCTTGTGGCCGGCGCCGCTGCTGCTCCCCACCCCATCCCCCTTCTGCGGTTGTGGACAAGGAAAGGAAAAAAGGTTTTAAAATGCTCTTCTGAGTTGAGATAAGGAAGGTTTAATATAAAAACACGTAAGAAACTGCTGCAGCAACAATATTAAGAAAGAAGTAATACACAGAAAAAGGCAATACCGGAGATAAAGAGACGAACAGAACACAAATGTGCGCGCTCCAAAAACGCTGAAGCTGAACTGCCCAAACTGCCCTCCCCTCGGAACTAACCTCCAGGGCAGGATGTCATCATGGCATCGAATAGCTGCACCAAATTAACCCTGTCCTGTCTGAACCAGGACACTACTACCCATGATCCTGAACTCTGTCTTCTCATGATCCCTATAGCCAAGGCTGCCCCCAACCTTAATGTCCTCCACCAGTCCCTCTTTGTCAGTACTAGGTTCAATAGTACACCTCTCCTTGTTGGCTCCTCCACCACCTCAGTCAAAATGTTATCATCAATACACTGGAGGAACCTCCTAGACTGTATATGCCTGGCTGTGTGGACTTCCCAGCCAATATCAGGGTGATTGAAGTCCCCCATGAGAACCAAGGCCTGTGACTGTAAAACTACTTTCAGCTGTCTGTAGAAGGCCCCATCAGCTTCCCCATCCTGATCAGGTGGTCTGTAATAAACACACTGTCGCAGTCCAGGCGCGCGAGTGTTTGTACCACCTCCCAAAGAGGAAAGGGGATCAAGGGCAAAATGAGAAAAGAGAACTTCCCGTCAACTCGTAGGCACGTGTAGAGATTGAGAAAGTGTTTACTAGGTTTATTACCAGATATATTTGCATAAACCGTATCTACTCAATAGAGGTACCGTGACACGCCACACCCACCCACTCACTCCCTTCACTGTGGAACGAGGGGACAGGGCAAAATAAGAACTTAACTGAGTCAAAATACGACCGGTGTGTGTGTGTGGTGTGTTTTGTGGGTGTATGTATGTGTGTGTGGGTGTCAGATATAATATCTACCCCTTTTCCGACGTGGTCACGCTGACGGCGGCAGCAGAGTGGCAGTGAACGGGTTTTTTTTTCTCTTCTCCGATTCAGGGCTTCTTGGTTTGCAGTTTTTAAGGTGGCCCTGCAGTTATGTGCTCTTCCCGACAGCAAGGGCGATGCACGCCCAGTCGAGACGCATGGGCACTCATGAAAAGAGTCCAATGAGCGCCTTGTAGTGTGCACGAGAGAGGGAGAGAGAGAGAGAGAGGAGACAGAGACACCGAAGACTGACTGCAGTGGGTCTGGCTGAGCTGGTTTTCCACATATCAGCAGTGGTGGTTTTTTGGTTTTTGTGCTGGGAGCTAGAAGGATGTTGATAACACACCCATATTGTGACTGCTCCTGAGCAGTGCTCGCACAGCACCAAGGCTCTTCCTAACATTCTCCCCCCGCAGTGGGATGAGGTGGGCAAGATCTTGGGAGGGGACACAAGCAGGACAGCTGACCCGAACTGACCAAAGGGGTATTCCAGACCATATGACGTCAGCTCAGCTATAAAGCTAGGG
>JAVSBS010002037.1:188802-254082 GCA_033124195.1 Coracias cyanogaster | reverse complement strand
GCGGTATAAAACCCTACAACTCCTCTGAAGAGGTGTGCTAGCTTTGTGAACTATCACCTGGCACCTCTTTCTGTTCAGAACTGCATTAAAGGTTAGAAGGTGGATCTCAACAGAGATAGGACAAAGATACAGAAATTGTTATACGTAAAGCTGGGTAACAAACCCAAAAGCTGACTTGCTCAGAAATGAGATCAGCTGCTTAAGGCATAAGCTTCCTCCTACGTTTTTTCCAAAGGCAACACAGAAGTTTGGGGTGGTTGAAGGGAGGGAAGGGAGAATAGAGAAAGATCATACCACATTCAGTGAAACTGAAGTGGAAGGAAACTGAGTTTACTATCCCATAAAAACCTTGAAGAAGTGATCTTTCTTCCCAGTGAAGGAATTATCATTAAAAATATGAAATTATCCATACCAGGATTACCCAAGAGTACAGTAATTTCTTTCATACTCTGACCAGAAATTCTGGTAATTCAAACACTCAAATTTAATAAAGTTTGTGAAATTTGATATATCGTCTAACAGAAATGCATAGGATTCCTCTGTTTTTCAGTTCTGCCTTTCTAAAAGCTCAGGGTTGTTTCAGATAACTTCCACTTGAAGGCCTCACTAGTTAAAAAACATTTGCAGCTAATGGTCTTGCCAGTAAGCACAGGCTAGTTAACAAAGGTGTGGATTATTCCTAAGAGGATGGACTGTCTAGAGCCTCCTTTTCATAAGGATTTGAACTGCTGTTGTTATTTACTGTACCTTGTTTATCTGGCACAGTGCTGGTGAACAGTGGATTGTATAACCTAAAGGTATATAAACTCTGTTCCACTTGGACAGAGTTCATATCAGCAGAGTCTGGCACATTGCTACTGTGTGTTCTTTCCTATGGCTGAAGTAATACACTACTTCTATCCTGACTCGGTATAAACTGTATTCCATTTTTTTCCACAACACTCTTAACTTTTGGTGAAAAGGCAATTTTCTGCAACATCAAAATTGCTGTTCCCTTCAGAATCTGAGACAAACCTTTGTAATATGCGTGACCTGAACGGGATATCATGTTTAATGGTGTGTTGAATCAGGAACACATGCACATGCATATGTAAATTCCCTAACTGAGCTAGAAGAAAACCATTTCTGGTCAAGAAAACTAGAGTTAGGGTTAATGCATTTTGTTTAGCCATAATTGGCCTTACTGATCCCATATGTACATACAACCTTTAACCAACCTTTAAGTTCCTGATGATGGATTTTTTGTTTTGTTTTGGTTTGGTTTTTTTTTTTGGGGGGGACACACAGGAGTAGGGGAAATGTTTTCTTGATTTCTGTACAGAAATAACACAAGATATCTTAAACATTACAGGAGTGTAGCTGTAAGACCTTTTTATTTGTGTAGAAAATATGTATGCTTAAGTGAAACAAATGCAAGTTGGGAAACTTCAAACAACATAGAAACAGAAAATTGAGTATTAGTGAACACAGTCTATTCTGCTAGAACACAGAATGTATTAACTTTTTTTCTTATTTAACTAATCCTCTTAAGTGGAAACCCAAGCTGGAGAAAAGTTTAGATTGAGACTGTGAAGCTAGAGACCACAGTTTTTTTGTCTTATCTCAAACAGCTGCAAAGCATATAAAGCTAGTGATAAAGATACAGCAGATGTGCCAAATGCTGTGGAATCCCATTTTAAAAAATACTGTGACATATCAATGACTAAAACTAGGTTATTAATTTTCTTAAAATACATATTTGTTACAGAGGAGCAGACCCCTATCTAGGTCAGATGTAAGGAAGAAATAAGTTAATTGCCTGGAAAAAGCATGAAGGTGGGACTCAAAGGCAATAATTACAGGGACAAGACCTCTTTAAATGAGAATGAGAAGGGAGATAAACATTAAATTTCATTACTAAGTGATAAATGACTTATGATTGATTCAGTTTTCACTGCAGTCACACATTTCAAAATGTCACATTTACACTCAAATAACCTTTCCGGGGAAAAAAAGAAACTCTGCAGGATAAATATTTTGCTAAATGGTCTCATGCTTCGCTGAGTTCTCTCCATTTGCAATTCATTATTTTATTCATTTAAATGACACGTGGTGTACTAGCTTTTTTTAAAGAAACCAAACAAAAACCTACTTTCCTTTAAAATATGAAAATCATTTCCTGCTCAAATATAATGCAAAATATAATGAAACCTAAATAAAACTTACAGAATTTTGATTTTGAAATGATTTTCAAATGGAGTTTTTATTGGTTATTTATGCCTTTTAGCAGCAGGGTGGGTTTTTTTGGTTTTGTTTGTTTGTTTTTTCCCTTAATGAAGAACTCTTTGAAGAAAATTGTGGGATTTAAATACAAAACTATGTCATAGAAATACATTTGAGTAACTTTTATAAAGCTTTTCAGCCTGCATGCAAATTTCTCACCATCTTATGATGGCATGTCACTGAAAGGTCATAGGGTCATTTAGTTCTACTTTATCTGACAATTTTTCATCATTTTGTTCCATCAGCCTACAATATTCAGCGCTATAGGGCACTCAAATAATACTGTAGAATAATGTACTGGGTGGGAGGGAAGCAGGGGAAAACCTTGTGCAAGATAGTACACAGTATTTTTGTTTCTTCCCGTGAAATTCATTTGCTTGCTAGCAGCAAATCTGTCACTATGCAGCAAATAATTTTTGCTGTAAAGCTTGAAAAACAATATTATTTGGCAGAGGCAACAAACTTCAGATTTTCAATTATGACAGAAATAAAACCGTAGATTTTGAGAGAGAGGGGACGAGTTAGGCAGAACATTCTGCCTGCCCTTCCGGAAGTTACCAAAGAAGTGGTGAAGCTTTGTATCCTTTAAGATCTATAAACTGTATATTTTCAGTATAGAGGTTATGAAAGAACACATTTTTAGAGATCCTTCTCAGTGAACACCTTAGAGTGTTTGAAGGGGGGAAGTCACGTTCTCAGAGGAAAACACATGTATCTAAACTAATCCCATGGATTTGTTTTACAGTCAAGGAAGACCAAGATACTTCCTGCAATTGATTGCATCATGGAGTAAAAGATGAAACATCCTAGAGGTGTGGTTTTACTCCACTAACTGTAAAGGGAGACGAGGTGGCTAGCTCAGATGAGAGATCAAAAATAAGGTGAGATGAACACCAACAACAATAAAAAACCCAACTCCAAAATGGCAAGCCTCATTTGTGACACCTGATATCCATAGAAATGAGCTGAAAACAATCCTATGACAAATAAGTTTCTGTTGTAGTAACAATACCTACTTGGTCTCCAGATGAGGTAATGATGCTATTTGCTTTTAGGTAATGTGTGAGAAGGAGAATGTCCAAAATGCAGTAGATCCTACTAGCAATTGTTTAAAACATACTTTTAAATTATTCTAGGAAGAAAGCTTTTCAAAGTAATGTAAAACTATTAGAACAAGAATATTGGGAAAGAAATCATCCTGGAAGGCACATCGTACTGTGCTCCTGAAGGTGCAATATATCTTGTTTTAGCTTACAAATATTGTTGACCTGAAATGATGTATTTATATGAAGAACATCTCTATCAGCTCAGAATTTGGAACTGTATTGGCTTACTTGCTTGGTATGATGTTATTTATTTATTTATTTAAGAAATTATTACTATGTACACTAGAATAAGGAGAGGAATAATTGGTTATTAGAACATCTGAAAGCAGCACTGGTTGGGGGGTGCCATTATCAGCACCTGAACAAAGAAAGGCATCCACTTATTGCAGAGCTAAAAACCTGAAACAGAAAAAAGAGGACGATCTCATCCTCTCTGAGGGTTACCATTCTTCAAGGAAAAATATATGCCTATCACATCTTGAAGGATTCCTGTCCTTTCCTTTGTTCTCCTCTTATGTAAGGAGAACACCAAATGACAAACTCCTGTAAAAAAATAGCAAAGTGTACTAAAAACATTTACATAAATCAGTTTTTAGTTGGTGCATTATAAATTAATATTTGGACAAAATGTAATAAATTGATATTTTTAAAACCATAATACACTGAAAATTAGTACTGTCAAATTCTTCTGCTACATATGTAGTATAGAAGTTACAAGTTAATACATAAATTATGGCCTTAGTCTGTTGCATGCTACTACTAGTACTTTTATAAACAGTTTTTAAAGCAAAAACACCTATGATTTCCAACATGCAAATTAAAATTTTAGCCTTTATTTTCAGTATGTGCTGAGACACTAAGGGTTTAAGGCACAAAGGTAGTGCAGGAATATTCTGAGTCTTGAGAGCTCTTGCCTCTTGTGCTTCTAAACCATCAACTTATATGCTGATTGCACACTTGGTAGATAGGAATTAATAGTAACCTTACTTGATAGAGTGCGTAGGTTAAGCAGAGGTGTTCTTTGATTTTTGGCTTGCTCTAGCTAGAGAACTGTGATGGTATTCACTTCTGAGAAGTTGGCACATGATTTACCCAAATAAAAGGACAAATTCTGAACTTCAAATGGACTTATCTGTGAAAATGAAATAAAAATATTCTGGCTCCAATGACTGAATGTGCATTACTGTGTCATAGAGGTCATTTAGATGAGTAATGCAGAGAATGTAATAAAGACGGGTAATTTCCAGGTCTTACACAAGTTACTTTGGTTTAGATTGTGACTTGCTATATTTGGAGCTATTTTCTAGTAGCATGTAGGCTCATGTCTTGAATAGTTAATAGATGTAAAGCATTTCCGTCCTTAACGCATAACCATGCTGAAATACATTATACATGCCCAGCTCTGTGTTTTCTGTCTCTCCATTACCTTTAGCTCTGCGCTACTCCTGTCCCTCTGTTTCAACAAGGACTCACGTCTCTCGTTCTCCGGCAGTCAGTGTGAATTGCTGCTAGTTGCACACTCTCTATAAAGTCTGGGGAAGTTGAAAATGTCATTTGTTTTCAGAGGTTGTAGGTTTGCGCTGAGCAGTTACAAATAAAACTCTCAAACAGCCATGTAATATGTGTATTATGTATGTGCAATAGAAATTAAGAAAGTAGGATGAAATACTTAGGAATTTTGAAAGTTTGTTCAGAAATGCCTAAGGAAAAGATAGGGAGGGGGGTTGTTAAGAGATACACATTTAAAGTCATCTGCAGATGTGTCTTTGCATGAGCTGCAGTCTGGCCGCTTATGTAATGACTATTTGAAGTAATTGGCAACATGGAAACTCCTCTTGTGCATATTCTCTTCCTCCAGGGATATCAAAGCCCTCTTTCCACATCTGCCTTGTCTGGTCACTCTTCTTGAAGGAACAAAGCACAAAAACTAGAAGCCAATACATAGAAGAGATACTGTTCGGCAGGCTGCCACTGCACATACCAAGCATGTTATAGTTAAGGCTTAGAAATGTAAAGAACCAGCTATACACATGATGGATGGCAGGGATGCATAGGAAGCAAGTAAACATAAAATAGTCAGATATTTATGTCAGGCAAAATCCTTCAGTGTCATTGGTGAAAGCTTGACTGGAGCAAGGCTGGACAGATAGGATCTGTACTATTGTGGTTTGCTTTCTGTGTTGCAGTTTGTGTGATGCAGATTGTATAGGCCTGAAAAAGTGTTTGATTTAAAAAATAGTTTTCAAGAGACGAAATCAGTTGTTGCAGTATTAACACAGAAAATTTATCTCAGGGTCCTTGGAAGTATTGCCTGAGTAAGGCCATGGAATTAGATTCATAATGCTTGTGTCATATTTCATCACCTAATGCAATATGCAATCACAGAATTGTATAAAAGGTCAAATATTTTTATTTTAGGCTCCAGCAAGCCCAGTATAACTAGGAAAATAATTCTGCCAGACAGACAAGCTTGTCTGCAACTTGTACTGCTGCCAGTACAACAGAAATATGATGATGGTGCTCTTTGTAATAGAATTAGTGAGAAAAATTCTGTAAATTACTGAAAAAAAAAAGATCTTCTGTAACAGTAGTGCATCTTCAACTTCATAAAACAAGTGGCATTTGGACTATTTTCTGTGGAACAACTGAGATGGATGCAAGGAGAAAGACTGATAGAACATGAGTTAATATACAGAATGATAATAGTTTACCATGTTGTGCATATGCTACAACTAGATGGAAGTAGTACTGTGCTGTATCAATCAGTGCTACCTTCTTATATTGGTTTGATAAACCTTTTTTGAAATTTTATCTTAAAGTTGAGGCTCCAGTAAAACTTTCATAGGTGTATAGTAATGTTGCTTTTCATAAGTTGTTTGGATTCCAAAACAATTGATAAATATTGGGGTTTATAAATTACAGTTTACTCTTTTGGATATCAGTCTTTTTTTCACCATGTGGAAAGCTCATGGACAAGAAATAGAAAAGAGATGATGGCAGTACTTATAAAACAACTTACTGTTGCATCAAAAATAATAACAGTGAATGCTGTCTAATCAGTGATATTAGTGCACGCAGGCACACTGCCTCCATTTTCTCTCAGTGCAGATAAGGCAGCACAGTCCTCTTATAAATTTTTGTAAGCTTTTAAAAATACCAGATTAACTAGTAAACATATAAAATTAAATGACTGCATTTACTCTTGGTGTGTTTTTCATAGTTTGTTTGGGTTGTTTTAGAGATTTTTTTTTACCCCTAGTTGATAAGTTACAGTGGAAGTGATTAGAGGAGAGTTGTTTCTTGTCTTATTTCTTTCTATTAGAAATTATTTAATAACATTCAGGTAAAATATATCTGAGTCAGAATATAACTAACAATATGGGAGGATGATAGAATGTAATCTAGCACAGAACAATACTATACAAATGTTTCACTAAACAAGTGAAATGAGTGTAAAAAGCAATTCTCTTTGGTCTGAGATTTCACAAACACAGCAATTATAGCCTCATATTTGCCTCATGGAATGTATGGTGCTTTCCACCATGGGTTTTAGTCCACATTAGTTGAGCTACAGTTTAGACTTCAGTTTTCCCTCTGTTCTGTTTTTATTTGTTTGTTTGCTTTTTCTGTTAGTTACAATTATTTTTCCCAATACATAGATTTTTGTTGTAATTTTATGTTCTTCACTGGAAATAAACCTGCTGACCTTAGAAGACAGCAAGAAAACATAAGCTTCCTTTTTTGCCCCCCCCTCCGCCTCCCGCCCCAAAGTTACTTGATCAATTGATCTGTCACTGTGTATGTGTCTGTGAGTTTGTATAGAAAAATTACTTTTTCCTGAGAGAGAGAGGATTTGGCAACCCGATGTATTTATACAAGTATCTCTCTCTGTGCTTTTTTTTTTAGGGAAGAGACCAGTTTTATGACTCAGTCTTATTTCCTTTGTACAGGCTTCCAGTTTGCTGTAAAGTTAAAGCTCCTCAGGATTTCTTTCTCGGAAATCTTCAGGTACAGTTGAAATGCTAGACTGTCAGGATAACTGGCAGAAGTAGACTGAAGCAAGACACAGAATAAGATGCACTCATGCAACTGTAATAGGAAGATAGAGTAGCTGAGAGCAGGGCTCTTGTCAGGTTAAGACACTACTGAGACTGTGAATGTATTGTAGTTTCCTTTGAGAGCAGAACGGAAGCATGGGATCTGCATGCATGGCCTGTAAATATGATTTTGCCCTCGTTAGTAGAAGTCCTGTGGTGCCCTGGGGTCTGTGGGGCCAGAGCTTGGTCCTGGTCCTGGTCTGGGTGCTGCTGGCCACCCCAGCTGCTGGGGAGTGAGTGACTCTTGCCTCCCCAGGGTGAGCTGAGGCTGTGCGGTACCATCTGTGGTGTGGGCTGTGCTGAGGGAAACTACAGAAATAAACCCAAACAAGCCCAAGGATGAGAAGGAAGACAGCACTGACATTTCCTTCCAGAAAACAGGAGGGAGAAACCCTAACCATTAATTTCTCCTGGCAAAGACCTTGCATGGGATCTTCTCTTCTCCCCGCAGTGCTTTTGTTGAGGAAGGCTGAAGCTGCCCTCAGGAGGATCCAGAAGAGCATTGCAAGGGTGAGCTTAGCACCAAAAAAAAGGGGTCGGTATTAACAGGTTTCTTGTATGATGTTATAAAAGGTGATATTAATAATGAGGATTTACTGTGACAGTTGGACTGTTAATATTAGTATTACTGGACTAGTCATAACTGTTGTGTTTTGGTTAAATTGCTAATACTTTTATTAGGCTAATAATAGTTTGTGGTTTTTTTCCACATATATAGGGTTTTTTCTTTTTGTTAGAAACAAGATTTTGTGTGTAACATTGCCTAGTCTAGTTGCTTTAGGTTTAACTAAAAAGTTAAGTATTCTAGTTTATATTCTAAAGAAATATGACCTTGGAGTTTAAAAGGGGCTTTTGTGCTCCTTATAAGAAAATTAATGACACAGATCCTTTTCAGACTTCTGAGTCCCACTGCTACAACCATGCAAAGTTCCAATAAGACTTGTTCATTGTTCCACATTGGTGTGCAACCTCTTGAAGTATGGCATCCTTTAGAGGAATCAAAAAAATATTATCTGACATTAGAATATTTCAGAGAGATTTTACATTTTAGTATGTGTTTTGTTTCTTCTCTCTAGAAAATATAATACATCAGGACATCCTGAAAACCTATCAATATGCTCTAAAATGTTCTCTTGAAGGAGGGAGACTACTTTCAGTATTCTGAAACAAGGAATGGCAATTATACTTTCTTCTCCTACAATAAAAAGTTCCTTTTTTTTTTTTTCTTTTTTGTCTTGCAGTATTATGAAAAGACACATTTAAAATCTATGTAGGAGTGCATCTTTTTTCTCTTCAACTTTACATCAATGACATCTTATGGATTATATTACCATTTAGGCCACAAGAAAAGTTGCGTTCTCTGTTAAGTTTTTTTGTTGTTTTTTTCTGGTTTTCTGGAAAATAGTTGTTGGGAAGATAATTTAGTTACCAGATAGAAAGAACAATTTTATAATCAATTTCACAATCAGTTTATATTTTATCAATTTATTGTCAAATGTTTACACAATGTGCTTTTATGTATGTATACACATAGTGAAACATACCTGCTGCAGTTAAGCAAGGGAAAAAAAGCCTCACCAAAAACTGGTATCAAACATTTCACTTGGAGATGATGATTTTTGCGTTAGAATGTAAAGGGCGGAAAGACAAATTACTTTCAAATTTGTCTTCTAGAAATGAATAAAACCTTTTGGGGATTGCCTGGATATTACTCCTTTTCCTGGTAATTATGGCCTCAACCTCTTGAAGCAGTCTGATAATCCTCAAAGGAATTATTTTTCTCAGATTAGGAAGTATTGGTCTAGATTATTTCCACTAGAGCATATCTTTTTGTTATTCTTCAAAAATTGGCTTTGGTAGAAAATCTGGTACTGTGAAAATTTCATTTAGAATTTTTTTTTTCATTTAGATTTGCTATAGTTAAGCCTATTTTTGATGAAAAAATCCATTTATAAGATATGTGATAACTAAAACAAAATAAATAATTTTCTTGGGGAACCTGGTATCCACCTGAAAATTTTAGCAGGGAGGATTTATGTGTGTATATCATCCTATTTCAGTTTACGTTTTTGTTTTCAGTACTGTGACATTTTTTTTTTTCTCAAATAGCATATTGTTCAGATACTGTTAGGGTGTTTTTTAGGTTTAAAGAAGAGTTTCCCCTTATGCGTTCTTGAAGTCATTAGTCTGAACTTTTTCAGTCTCTAGTGAATTGTAGGTGAGTTATTAGCAGTGTAGCCTTTGGGACAGCAGTTTACCATGTGTTATAAGCCTCATTATTTATAATACCCTGATGTATGTAAGTGTTCTTCATTCCTCTGCAAATCCTTGTTAGAATAGTTCTGAAAGCATTCATCAGTTCTGATCCAAACAGTGACTAAGCTTAATGTTATGACTAAAGACATAGTATTGTTCCTATGACAGCACCTAAAGAAAAAAAAATCTCGTAATCTTAAATGTTTGGTAAATTGGACACCTCTGAAGTTTTCTTAGTGACTGTATGTAAGTCATGACTAATTTCAGGCTTGGAGAAGCAGTAGTTTCATAGTTGGTCTTCTGTGGAAAGTGAGGTGAAGTGCTCCTTTTAGAAAGGGGTATTTAAAAAACTGGGAGTCATCAGATCTAGGTCATCTCCTAGGTAAAGATGACTTTTCAATGGTACTGAAAATGTGAGCAGAGACAGTGAAGTAACTCAAAGCCCCTTGGCTGCTCAAGACTCAACCCCCACCCACTGCCAACTCAAACAGAAGGAAGAGGCCACAAAATTGTGAGTTTTCTATTGCAGTTTGTCTGCATAAGAAGGATCTCACAGACATGTCTACTGTACATGGATCTGTCTGTTCATGTTGCCATTAGTTTTCATGGCATAATGGTTTAGGTTTCACAACTTTTGTAAGTGATCTAAATTTGTCTGCAATGATTCTACAGTGAAATTATTGCAGGTAAAACAGGCAATAGTTATTGTGAAGTTTTAGTCTTGGCTTTTTCTGGCCCGTAATGTCAAATCCATTTTTTCTTGCTACGGGCTTTATGACCTAGCGTTTCAAGAAGAAATGGGAACCATTTAGATCCTGTATAGATAAATGGTCTTCTGCTGACCTCTAATGGAGAAGATAAATCTAAAACTACCTCGTAGCCAATTTCATGTTCATAACTCAATGGAACAAGAACACATAGCACTAACACTGTAACAATCCTGCCATCATGTTAAAAGTATCTATGTTGCTTGAGAGAATGTGAAGAAAATTACACTGAAAAAGAATACTTCAAGAATATACTTGTTTTGCAAACCTCAAACCTGCTTCAGGTTGAAAAATCAGTGCCTGCTTTTAAAACTTGGAAATTTTAGACAGAAATGGAGAGTATGTGTGCTTGTGAACCTGAGTGTTGTGCTAGAAAGCCCTGTACTCTGTGAGGTATTGCCAGTGTGGAGTTAAAGACAAAAGAAATAGCAGTTACACTGCCAGATTAAGCAGGAGGTTCTACATAAAGAGCCTTCAACATTTCTTGTAAAGGAATAATGTTCACCTTTGTTTTGTCTTTAATTCGTAAGTCTAGAAAATGGTGCCAGAGGTAGTTATGAGCATGGAGCACTAATTTTTGCCTTTTTTTTTTTTTTTTTTAAGATTAAAGATCAAAATAGTATTGTAGAGAGAAATCCTGTGGTAAGTCTGTGCCATGCGTATTATGTTTCAGAAAGATAGAATAGCCAAGGTGCCAGAAGGCACCTCTGAAGATTGTCTAGATGTGAGGGTTGACCCTGGCCAGCAACTAAGCCCCCTGTCAGTTCCTCATTTGTTCACATCCAGCATGATAGGGGAGAGAATCAAAAGGGCAAAAGCAAGCAAACTTGTGGGTTAAGATATATACAGTTTAACAGGTGAAGAAAAAAAGGGAAAATAAAAATGATGCAAAGGCAATCACTCACCATCTCCCACCAGCACAGTGATGCCCAGCCAGTCTTTGAGTAACGGCTACCTTGGAAAAATAACCTCCACTCCCTAAGTTTTATTGCTGAGTGTAATGTTATATGGTATAGAATATCCCGTTGGTCAGATCAAGTCAGTTGCCCTGGCTGTGTCTCTCCTAACCTTTTGCACGCCCTCAGCCTACTGGCTGGCGGAGAAACAGAGAAGGCCTCAATACTGTTCAAGCACTATTCAGCAACAGCTAAAACAGTGATGTGTTGTCAACACTGTTTTGATCACAGATCTAAACTCGGTGCTGTATGGGCTGCTGTTAAGAAAATTGACGCCATCCCCACCAGTACACCAGTACACTACCCAAAAACCTCTGCTCAGTGCATGGGAGCAGAGAGGAAGAATCGCCTCCCTTGACCTGCTGGCAGCAATGCTCCTGCTGCAGTGAAGGATGCCTTTCTCTGCTTTTGCTGCATGGACACATTGCTGGCTCATGGTCAGCTTGTTTTCTAGGACCCCACATCCTTTTCTGCAAAGCTCATAATTGGTATATCAGTTTTCTTTTTTAATTGGGTACAGCTTACCTGATTTATGCCAATTGTTTTTGGGCTGATAACCCAATATAAGTCCTAGAATCATAGAATCATAGAACGTGTTGTGTTGGAAGGGACCTCTAAGGGGCATCTAGTCCAATCCCCTTTACAATAAGCAGGGACATCTCTGACTAGGTCAGGTTGCTCAGAGCCCCATAAAGCCTGACCTTGAATGACTCCAGGGATGGGGCCTCCACCACCTCTCTGGGCAACCTGTTCTAGTGCTCAGCCACCCTCATATTAAAGAACTTCTTCCTAATGTCTAACCTAAATCTACCCTTTCTAGCTTAAAACCATTATCTCTTGTCCTGTCACTACAAACCCTCAAGAACAGATCTCCTCCTGCCTTCTTATAGGCCCCTTTCAGGTATTGGGTCACTATAAGGTCCCCCTGGAGCCTTTTCTTCTCCAGGGTGAACACCCCCAACTCTCTCAGCCTGTCTTCATAGGAGAGGTGCTCCAGCCCTCTAATTTTCATGGCTCTCCTCTGGACACCCTCCAACAGGTCCACGTCATTCTTGTGCTTCGGGCCCCAGAGGTGGACGCAATACTCCAGGTAAGGTCTCACCAGGGCAGAGTAGAGGGACAGAATAACCTCTCTAAATCTGCTGACCACACTTCTTTTGATACAGCCCAGGATGTGATTGACCTTCTGGGCTGCCATTATGCATTGGTGGCTCATGTCCAGCTTTTCATTTACTAGTACCCCTGAGTCTTTTTCCATAGGGCTGCTCTCTATCATGTCGTCTCCCAGCCTGTATTGATAATGCTGGTTGCCCTGGCCCAGGGTCAGAACCCTGCACTTGGCCTTGTTGAAACTCATGAGGTTCCTGGGCCCACCTTTCCAGTCTGTCCAGGTCCCTCTGGATGGCATCTTGTCCCTCTGGCCTATCAACTGCACCACCGAGCTTGGTGTCATCAGCAAACTTGCTGAAGGTGCACTCAAAGCCACTGTCAATATCATTAAGGAAGATGTTAAACAACACTGGTCCCAGTGTGGACCCCTGAGGGACACCACTTGTCACCTTTTTATACCTGGACATCGAGTTATTGACCACTACTCTCTGTATGCAACCATCCAGCCAATTTCTTATCCATCGAACAGTCCACCCATTGAAACCATATTTCTCCAACTTTGAGGGAAGAATGTTGTGGGGGACCATGTCAAAGGCCTTGGAGAAGTCCAGATAGATGGCATCCATAGCTCTTCCCTTGTCCACTGATGCAGTCACTTCATTGTAGAAAGCCACTAGGTTGGTCAGGCAGGACTTGCTCCTAGTAAAGCCATGTTGACTCTCTTGAATCACCTCCTTGTCCTCCATGTGCCTTAGCATATCTTCTAGGAGGATCTGTTCATGATCTTCATGCGAAGGGTGCACAAAATTGCTCATGAGCACAAACTGATTCACTGCCAATGAATGTACCCAGGAAGGCATTGTTTTGGAGGACTGGTTCCCCAAGCTCATACGAGCTTACAGGGAAGATGGGTCTTTCAAGCCAGGGACTACGCAAGCATTTTTGGACGGAAAAACCTGCTGTACTGCATACCGGTGAGGCGGAGACTGTAGGTGTATCAGTGCTGTATTGATGCACCCTTGCTAGCAGATGGCTCCTCATGAGGACGTGTTACGAGCTGGAATATTTTAGAGCAGGTGTGAGGCTGTTTTACTGAAGTGATTTCTAGAGTTGATGGGCTCAAAATCTCTCCATCTTGCTTTTCCATTGTGCCAAGTAGTTGTTAGATGTATGGAATGTCTCACACTGTTGTAGACAGAAATACACTGAATCTTTTCTATATTCACATTCCGGTAGGAAGCCTTATGCGACAAAGGAAAATATATTTATAATGAATAGCCCAGCACAGTTCTTCAGTTTTCCATGCATCAACTGCTTTCTGGGTGGTCAAGCATGTACTGTGGTCCTTGCACACCAGATTTTCATCTGACCCACGTCAGATGCTACACCACAACAAACCATCCAGGTGTTTCTGGATGTTTAACCCTCATTTGTGCAAAACCTAGAGTTTCAGATGAACTCCTTCCCTAAATGCTTTTGTATTTTGTCACAGTACGGTACTTTTTCTGCTGCCATTTAAATACTGCTCATTCAAGTCATTGTGGTGTTAATAAAGGAAAAATGAAGGGCCTACACTGATAGTAATCCACATGTGCTTTTCACCGTATCTGTCAAAATCTAAGGTCCTGTCTTTGCTGTATGCTGTTATGCGCACAATGTGGGATGTGTTAGTTACCAACATGGAAAACTGATAGAAAATTTGGTGGGGATAATAATTATTTAGTTAACATTAAGCAAGTCCTATAAGCAGATTGAAAGGATTAATCAATGGGGTGAGCAGCTGCTGTGCCTGAAGTTAGACAGGGCATCTCCAAATGGCTGGAGGGGAGAGGGTGAAGCCTCCTTTCTGCTAGCAGAGACTAGAAGCCATCCTTTTTCTTCCTTACAGATGTAACCTTTCCTTTGAAGTTGCCCGTCCCCTCTCCCCCTCAGTGCTGCAACTGGTTTGTTAGCATTTCCCCAAGTCGGACCAGACTTTCTGACATTCTTCTGTGCTGCAGTATGTGGCAACAAGATTTTATTTTATTTACTTTGGAAGTGCAACACTTGGCCATACCTGCCAAGCATAGTTGCAGACTCGCTAGAAAGAAGGCAGGAGGCAAAGGGCTTTGTCAGCTCACTTCTCTTTTTGTCCCATTTTTAGTGCCTTATTGTTTTAGCTAGGGTGTAGCTTGACTTGTGCTGTGGACTACCTGGATGCTTTTTAGAAAGCACAGCTCATGGGGACCTCTTCAAAGAGGAGCATGTTGGGCTGTAGTCCTAGGTTTGTTAGAAAAGCTTATCCAGCGCAACAGAAACCTACCCGAAAGTCATCCTGGAAATATAATTTTCTTTCTTTCAGACAGGGAGACCCAGAGTCTTAACTGGGAGCTCCTTTTGTTGCTAAAGAGGCGCTATTAATTAGGAGCCTTGAGATAGTTTAATCCTGGCATTAATCACTGCAGTTTTGTTGCAGCTTTCTTCCCTCTTGTGGAAATCTGCTCCCATCCCATCTTCTGCAACAATAGAATAAGCATTATATCAAAAACCTAAAAACCCTGGTAAAAAATGTCTTTATTCTGAATATGCAGGAGAGAATGTTTTTCGGTATTAGGGCCAGATTCACAAGAACACATGCTGAAATCCCATTAATGGGGATGATGCAGGAATGTCCTGCGCTGCAGCCTTCAGAAATCAGTCCCCCAGATGACCAAAACGAGCCCCACTCAGCTCACTGGCTGCCATGGGAGCTTCAAATGATCCAGAGCTAAAGGCCCATAGCCTTGATTTAATGTATAAATAAAAAAGTATATGTTCTCCCAAGTTTCTCACTTGAAACAAAACTCGCACTGTACTATTTTTTTTTTTCCCTCATGGTAGTCTCTTGCTCACAGGCTTACAGAAATAAATTTGAGAATGTGCAACCTAAAAGCCAAAAATAGAAGCCAAATGCGAAGGCTCAACGTTGATTATTACTATATAAAACCTTGCAAAGCCCAATCCAGACTCTCAGGGAGTCTGGCCGAGGCTGGGGGAGGCAAGAGGTGAGGAGCATCAGGCACAAAACTGAGAAGCCCCTTCTGAAGATACACCTCCTTTACAAGCCATTACCATATCCTGCTCTCTCCATATGTTCTATGGGTGTAAGTGATTATCTGCTCATTTTCTTGCTTCAACATATGTATTTTATTTAAAGAGACATGACTTATCCCAGCCCCCGGATTAGCTTGTTGTTTTAGTCCTGCAGGTTTTCTTAAGTCATGAAAAAATCCTCAGAGTTAGGTAGAAAATTGAAAACAAAGGTTAAATAGAACTTCCAAAAATCATTTGTGGAAATGTTTAGATTTAATTCTTGATTTGACACAGTGGCATTGTGCTGGCAGGATCAGAAGTGTACCAGTCTAGTTTTATTTAGTCAGCTGATTGAAATGCGGAAAAAGTAAACATCCTGGGTTTGGTGCAGTGAGAAATGAGTTAGAGTTTTGAAAATGCAAGATTTCTTCTCCTTTGGTAGTAAGAGCTTACATTACCGATGCACAACAATTATTTATAGCAGGTATCCTTTTACTAAAGGAAGATTAAATTGTGCTTTATTCCAGCCATTTTAGAAACAAGTGAAAGTAGGGAGACAATAAGGATTTTTTCACCTTTTTCTATTCAGATTTAAACTCATCTATTTGTTTCCAGATATTTTTTTTTTGTTTAATCTTAAGATGCTGCAACTTGGAAAGAGTTTGTGATGCCAAGAGGTCTGGAAATGAATATTGCATTGGGTTTACCGAGGAGACTTGGCTTGCAGAACAGCAACACTTTAATCCTTCATTACTTTGGGGTTTGCTGTTGCTTCCACAGTGAGGACTCGGTACATCGAAGGGGTCCAGCTCTTGGGAGCTTGCCCAGCGCAGCACCTGGGTGCAGAAGGCCCAATCCTGTATCTTCAGCATTCTTAGTTCCCAGGGAAGTAAGGGCTGAGGGTCTGCGCAATGTGCAGCCCCCTCCTTTGGAGCAGTGAGTTGGGGGAGGAGGTTACATGCACCCGTGCAGCTTCAAGGAGGTGGGTGCATTGGCACGAGTGGTGGAAAAGACAAGGCACAAAGGCTTTGAAGCATGAGGTAGTGAATGCAGACACTTACAGAAGCCACGGTGAACCTGTGCTAAACGTGATCTGGAATCCTCACTGGCTGCTACTTATAACTTAGGAAGTTACATAAAAATGCCTGTAAAGAGTGAGCTTTCTGGTAAGATTTTCATACAGCCTTACTAACAAATTAGAAAGTCTCACTGAGAGGGCTGTTCAAGAACAGGGTGTTGAAAATCTCTCTTTCCCAGGCATCTGTGCTATGTACAGTGGTTTTGGACTCCTCTGACTTCTGGAGACAGCAGGCTCGGAGCACAGCAGCTCCAGGGATACCTTTTGGACAGGAATCATCCCTGGATTCCCATTCCAGGAAAGGATAATCTGATCCTAGGGAACAGAAATGGCCCCTGAGCCAGTGTTTGGGTCTGGATAAACTCAACTGAGAAGCGAAGTGTGTGTTTAAACGGTGCTTGGGACATGTAGGCAACACATTCTCTATAACCAGAAAACTTGACAGGAGTCTTTTTGCAAGGATGACCAAATGATCTGGGTACTTCTGAAAATAAAGAACAGCTTTTTCTCTCCCTTAGAAACACCCTCCCCGAGCAAAGTTTAGATGTTAGCTGCAGAGTAGTAAGCTGGGCATTAGAAACTACCTGCCTTTCCTTGTTCGGGAGCACAGGCTATGGCTCACGTGGCCTGGAGAGAGAGCACCATGCCTTCACAAGCCTGGCAACGGGCTTAGCATCTCCCTGGATCCTATGTAAGAAAGCACCTATGTAGCCTTCTCATGCATCTCTGCATGAGCAAACCTCGAACAAGCCTCCTAAAGCAAACCCAGAAAACTCATTCAGAGTTGGCACAAAACAAAGTATTTACAAGCTTCCTACCAAGACAAGATACAGCACATTTATATTTTGCCAGAATGCAGCGTTTGTGAGCACCTCAGAGGCAGAAACCCTGCTGATGCTGAAAAAAAATATCTGAGATTGCACTTCTGTCTGGGTGCCTTTTTTGCCCAGCGATGTTGATGGCGGCATCAAGTGACGTTTGTTGCAATCTGCTGCTGTTTGAATTTTCCACAGAAGGGTTTGGTTAATATCAGGCAGTTTTGGCTTTGGGTTTTGCATGTTTATTTATGGTTTTTGTGACAGCTGTGTTAATGTTGAATGGTGATTATAAAGCACTAATCTTCCCACTGACAGGTGTAATCCATTACAAATTTAAAAAAAAAAAAAATCAATCAGCAGTTATCGATTGGAGAGAGTGTCCTGGAAGATATTAAATACCTACGGTCTTTCTGTGAACCCATAAATCATGATTATTGTTTTAAAAGGCCATACATTTTAAGTATTTTGTCAGCAAACCCTGCTGGTGCTATTTGGATAATACAAAGGTGTCCAAAGGCTTTGCTGAGTCCGTATTGTGTGGAAACAGTCAGATATGTGGTTACATATCAGTGTGGTTTGAATAATCATGCCATGCCTTGCAAAATGAGGAGGAAGGAAATAAACAGGGTAAGCAATTCTGAGGGTACTTAGTTAATTACAGAAAATGAGACGAGCTTATCAGACTTTCTCTTTCCAATTGCAATAATTAAGAATGAATCTCAGAAAGCAGGCCATGACTTCCTCAGATGAGTTGAGGGGGAAAGGGATGATGGTTGCCTTTGGCAGAGAAAAGCAGGCATTAAGTTGGCCCAAATCCTGGGCTTGGGCATCAGATAGGGCCAAGGAAGGGTTGGAGTCATTTGACTGGAGGAAGTTCTCAGAGCTAACAGTGGAAGTCAGAAGTGGCTTTCAAACTCTATAAAATTTCCCTTACGCCAGGAGGTAGGACCCCAGATCCAGACACATCTCCAAGGCAAGTAAAGTCAGGGGTTTCTTCTGCAAATGAAGCTGTGACAGGACCACTCACCCCCAAGATGGTTGCAGAGGTCTTCAGGGGACAGGCCACCTCCTGTCAAAGACAGTGCAGGAGCAAAAAGATGAGACTTGGAAATGATGGCTTGGAAAGCTATGTGATGAATGCCAGCAGCCTAAGGAAGGCAATTAGGAAGACATTTGGCTTCGTGCCATCAAGGTGGTAACTTGTTCACAAAATGTGAAGGCAAAATCCTTTAAGCACTCTTTTATTGCTTGCAATTGATTTTTCTCACCGTGAAGATGCTCCTTCAGTAATTAGCAATGAACCCGTTTGCTTTATGAGGGGAGTGCTGGACTATCCAACTCCTTCTTGTAGATTTTCAGCAGTTCGATAAATCAATCTTTTCTAATCCTTGAAATTAAAAAAAAAAAGGAAAAGAAAACAAACATCCCTACTGCCTCATGTTGGCAGGCAGTGGGGAGACACAATAGCACACTTTATTTTGTGTCTCATGCTTGCTTGTGGAAAACATCTATATCTCTCCGCTTTATTTATGCCATATTAAAATGAATTTCGTGCATCTTTCTGAATGCTTCTGAGGGGACACATCATCCATCTATTTGCATTTGGGTTTCAACACCCGTAACAGCTACTGAAGGTCTTGTTGTACTCGTTTCGGCATTTTTGCTCGCTAGCCAAACTGTGTTATTTTGGGGCCCATGCACTAAGTCCATGTGCTTATTGAGCCTTTTCCTCCTCATGGAGAGATGCAAAAATACTTGGAATTGTTAAAAAAGTGAAAAATTCAAGTTAGGTCAAGTTAAACCATTAAGAGTTGAATAAAATGATAACCTTTGAAGTTGATAAGTTATGTAGGGTTTTATTAAAGGCCCAGTTTTACTCTAACTGTGCCTCAAAAACTACACTTTGTGAAACATAAAAGAAAGAAAGTAAACTCTTTTCAAAATGTCAGAAGACTAGACATTATTCGTTTTAAATTAGAGCTGAATAACTGCTTTTTGATAGCAGGCTTTCTGTGTTTAGTAGCATTTTAGCACCAATCTGTGTGTGAAGGTAAATTCTTGCCGTACTTTTCCTGCTGAAAAAAAAAAAAAAAAAGAAGTCTTTAGCAATCCAGAATATTGCTAATCTACATATATGGAAGTGGTATGCACCATATAATATAAATTGCAGATTGTCTGTGCCTCTGTATTGGGCTGTCAGTAGGTATGCTGGCAATTTCTTTGCCTTGTATCAAAAAGGTACATGTTGAGGTTTTAAAAGGCTAGTAAGTGTAAAAAGGCGTTTCCAAGCTTAGATGGGTTGGTTTTGAAATTCCTTGAGCAAATAAACAAGGATATAAGTAGCTAATTTTAGCTACTTTTTTTAAAAAGTATTGGTCTAGAAGTATCACAGGAATACAGAAGGTAATATGAGCAATCCTTTATCGTCACTAAAGGAGAAAGTACTCTGGGAAATTGAAAGACATCTAACTTAAATAAGATTTTGAAAGAGTTTTACATGATATGTAATTAACCTTAAGAAGTCTTTGCCCTAAGCTAAAGTCGGGGCTTTTTTTAAGATTAGGAAATGAATTAGATATTTATACAGATTGGTAGCCCATCTACTATCCATCACGGGGACTGTGAAGAAACACAAGAAAGGTGAGGTAAGATTTTTGCAAGTTAAAGGAATAACACAACCACTACAGGTTGGCTTTTTAACTTCAGGTAACTGAAAGTGAAACTCTCACCTAAGCCATCGTTGAGGTTTCCTCTTCAGTTAGTAGAGAAAGGTTTTTCTTCATGGAATAGCAAAGCCTCGTCTGCCTTAAATACCCGTTCTTGTAGGGCATAAATTGCCCTTTGGGGATGCATGTCCCCCATTAACTATGGAGGATCAGTCACGTAGTTTAAATTCAATGGGCTGTATCCCTTACTGCCAGGATTTGGAAGAATTTAGCGAAATCTGGAGAAAGCACTTTAGATCGAGCATCTCAGGCTGTGCTAGGCTAGGTTTTCCAATAATTTCTGCTTTGACTATTAGTTGCTTGTACTGCTGGGAAGTATAATTTCAGTTTTCCAGTTAGCAGCTTCATTTTCCTGTGAGGAAAAGCTTTTCCAAGGCTTTACTCTTGTCTAGGTGATGGGTTTTATGTATTGCAGATAATGACACAGTATTACTACAGCACTGATAGGTTTCACAGACTTTACCAGAGGGGAAAACAAAAAACCATTCCAGAGTAATTTTTGTCAGATCCAAATTGTTGCTAACACAAGAGTTAAGCTTCTTAAATATTTGAATTGATAAAATGAAAAGAAATGATCTATGTTTCATTAGGGATATAAGAGACTTACGTCCTATAGGCCTTATGTGTAGAGATTTGAAGTATTTGCGTGTTAGGCATCTTTGAAAATCTCACTTCTTTTGGGCACCTGCTTGCTTTGTGCAGTGGGTCCTTGGCACATCTGGGTTGGAAGTGGGTTACAAACTGCTCAGGTCTTTTTAACAGTTTTCTCCTGAGCTGCTTTGAAGTGTTAGTCTCGAGCTAAAAGGCTATCCAAGTTTACCTACTTCACATTTTGTCTGTGCAAAGATGAAATGGAACCTTCAGCTGCCTTGAAGGAAGACTTTTACAGATCACTGAAGAACTTTGCAAGGGTTTGGATAGCAGCAACAGAGTAAAAAATTTCCCTAATTCTCTCTTTTTTTAAGCTATCACCAGTGACATTTCAATAGTAAAATCTTTACAATAAAACCTGAGTGCTTGTGAACACAGTAATAGAAATTCATGCCCTGCTTCTGCCTACATTGCTGGGTTGGGAGCTCCAGACTGTCTCACATCTTCGTTTAATTTAATTGCCTGACAGGGAAGCTGCAGGTCCTGCAGAGCTAGGCACACCGTGAGCACGATGGGAACCTGCCCTGATGATCTTGCAGGCTGAGTGGGTGAGAGGGCAAAGAGAAGCAGAGGGATTTGACCAACAACTACACACGCTACACAGCTGGGGTGGGCTGGAGATCCCTGTTGTTGCAGTTAAGAAGGAAGCCTTTTAATACCAAAGGCTTTTCTGTGTTTCTGGTAGCTCCCTAGGTGCATTGTAGAGGCAGAGTAGAGGCACTGTCACAGCCTGTTTTGCCGAGCCAAAGGAGCTGAGCTTTCCTTGCTGTATCTTGGAAGCAAGGACTCAGTTTCCCGCATCAAGCCACTCCTCTACACTTGCTTCTTCTTTCCTTCCTGATCCTGATATGCTTTGTACTTTCCCTGTGCATTGCTAGATACCAGCTTTGAGTGCCCTAGGGTAGCCCAGATGTCCTCATACAGCTAACAGATATGGCACATGGTCTAAGGCAAGCAGCTGTCAGGGGGGCAGCTGATGGCCAGGGTAGATCTCTGCAGGGATGGCAGCCAGAGAAGCTGCAGGGGGTGGTTGGATGCTGGAGCAGAGCTGCAAGGGGGCTTACAGGGGGATGGATGGAAGCACAGAGGGCTACAGGCTAAGGATGCTGTAGGCGCTTGAGCTGAGATAGCACTGCTTACCTGTCAGTGGTGTGGGGAAAGCTACCTTGTACCCTATGGTGTGTCCTCTGTTTGTATCTTGCTGCTCAGAGCGGGGTTAGGGCAAGTATTGCAAGTGTGGCCAGATCCAGTCCATTCAGCAACTGTACCCTCCCTTTCCCAAAGACCCCAGGTGACCATGGCAGGGCAAAGCTGGGACTGGCAGCATCACTGCCTCTTTTATCTCAGCCAAGGACAAGGTGGGGAGAAAATGGGAATGTGTTGCACAATACACTGTGTGAAACCACCTCCGTTCCATAAATCCTGCTTCGGTTGATACTCAGATGGCCCTACCGTGGCTTCAGGTGCATGTGCATGGTGCCTACATGGCTTTAGTTGTTGTGAGGAGAAAACACGGAGCCTCATATTGCAGATACTTAGTGTCTCTCTCAGTTAGCAATTACTGCTGAAAATCATTCAGCTTCAATACAGCTTCTTTCTAACTTGGGCTGAAGCGAGTACCCTCCAAGTAGGGCGGTTTGTTTAGCAGAGACTATAGCTTGCCAGGCTGCCAGCATTGGCCAAAGGAGGTCTTAGCAGCATGGACTGGCCCTGGTGACATTGGCAGGGGCTGAGCCAGCCTCAATCTCTGGCATCCATGGTGGCTGCTGCAAAAGACCACAGGTTCAAAAGCTCCATGCCAGGGAGAAGAGGAAGCATAGGAGTTTGCCTGCCCTCCCCTCATGTTGCACATCACCCACTGTGCAGGCAGAGTTAGTGCACAGCCTGTCCCAGAAGATTGGGGAGACTCCCCTAGGAAAAATGACTGTGACTAATCTTGTGTCCCCACAGTGGGAGAAGCTCGTTTTGAATGGTCCATCCTGGCTGCTTCTTCACTGCAGCAGGCTGCTTTGCACTTTTGCTTGACAGAGTCCGTCCTTTGACCTTCCCTGTGAAATGAGAGTAATTAGGTCAATGCTTTCTGTCACCCAGGGCTTTAGGAGATCCTAATGCTGGTACCTCTAGAAGAAGATAATCCTTCAGTCTGGTTCATAAATTAGCAAGTTGGGAGTTACACTTATGAAAAAGTAAGCGGCAACAAAGAGGTTCCTGTAATACTTTACAGCATTGCAGATGCAGAGTGCTGGAGGCACGGTGAAGTTTTGCCACCTGAATGCATGCAAGCCTTCTCTGGTGGCTACACTGGAGTTTCAAAACTTATCTTCTCCAGAGATACCCATGATATCTAAAAGAGATTTCAAAGTCATTTGACAATTGCATGATTGGAGCCAGGAGGGTCAGCTGCAGCTTGCTGCTAACAGTGCTGTATTTCAACTCCCTGGGGCAGTGAGGCAGGCTGGCTGGTGTGGACCAGGCACACCTCCTGCTGGTCCTCCTTTGGCTTTTGTGATGGCTGGTGGGAGAAGGGAGGGGGACGAGCAGTAAGCTATATTCTCTATGTCATTATATTTCTAATGTTGGTGTTCTTGTCTTTATGTCTACGCATTCTTTAGCTATGAGGATAACAGACCCTTCATCAAGTAAGAATGACCTGAATGGCTGATAAATTTCATTTATCAGTGTGGTCTCATGAACCAGCTGTCAGATCAATATTGAAAAATCATTAAAGCTTCTGTCATTCGCATTTGAGGCAGAAGAGCAAACTGTGCAGGAAAACAGCCAGGCATACAGCTAACGTGCGGAGTAAATGTTCTGCATATGTATTGCCAACCAATTGTCACTGTATTGGCTTTATATTATTTGATTGGACATTACTGGAATTCAAGGTGAATGTTCCCTGGTGAATCCTGTGTAGTACAGACTTGTTACACTGATAGCTACCACTAACCACAACAGGTCCGCTGTGCTCTGTCACTGAGAGTGCTTCATGGTAATATAAATACAGAAGTAAATTTTTCGAAAGCTGCATGGGTGGTTATCCCCATGGTTCCCATTTTAGCTAATGGGAGCAGTGCAAGGAAATAGGTTTGGTGTACTGGAGACACTCTCCTTGCTCATTGGAGTACCTAATCTCTAATTTTCAATTACACCAAATTACATCGTTTTGTTTCTTTATTATAAAATTGCACTATGGAAAAGAAAAACCATGAAAAAGCAACAGCAAGTCTGTACAAAGAACAAAACAAAACCCACAAGCTGCACCAAAAAAACCTGCAAAGAATGCCAAAATGCCTAGAAATTACATGCCTTAGGGCATCGGTGCTTTTTCCTCCTGCAACCAAAAAGTAATGCACAGTAGCATGAAATACAAGCAAATAAGCTTTGCAGTAGACTTTCAGTTTGTTCTTCTGGTGAAGAGTCCTTTGTGTTCATTCTTGCAGCATCATTCCCATGTTCTCTTTCATTGCTTGGTTCTTTCTTTTTTTTACTGTGGTTACAGGAGCTGTTCAAAGTAATCCCCATGCCCTCTTTATTTCCAGTCTTGTTTTCTGAAGCACAACACCGTGAAATGTGCAGTTTACACTGTTGAGGGTCTTCTAAACCCACAGATTCCTTTCCATTACTGAAAGTACCATATTTCCACTGAAAAAACAGTTTCCCTCATGCACACCTCTGCAGCCAAAGGCTCTTTATCAGGTTCAAGAACTTGCTGTGCTTCAGAGCAGAATAGTTTTCTGATAGCCTGGAAATAGTTTTTAAAAGACTCCGTAAATGGAGGAATCGTTTAATTGTGAGGGAGAAGAGAAAGAGGAGGGAGAAAAGTGTTTTCCAATTAATTTTTTGTTCTTTTTTAAGGAATTTTTTTTTTAATTCGCATGCAATTAAGATGATAATGTGCTCTCACTGATGTTGAAATCTCAAGAAGAAAAATATCCCAAGTGGCTAAAGCTTGTAAACTTTATCTAGTGGCTACCTTTCTGAAGGATTTTGAGAGTACATTTTCAATTTGCATGGTGCTAAATATTTATTAGTGGGATTGACTGGAAATGCTTCAGAGGAGCTGTTCCGGTCTGGTAGATACATAATAGTGATTTTTAAAGAACTGCCTTAATAAGTGGTTACCTTAGGGAGCTCTTCTGGTCGTGTGGTTAAATAATACATATTTTATAAACTTCAGTGGAAGACTTAATGCTGTATTTTCGTTCTAATACCTAAAGGAAAAAAAAAAAAGAAAACACAACAGAAAATATGAATACAACACTGGTGTGCTTCTGTTTCTGACAAGCCCTGCTAAAAGGAAAAGAATTCAAGGCTGCAGCTACCATGGAGTCCCCATACTGGAGATTGCCTGCCTGACCTCTGCAGGATTTATTTTTCCCCTGAGCTGCTGCTTCACCTTTCTCCCCCTTGCCCCATGCTTTGCTTAGCAGATGGAAGCCCAAATATGCCCAAACTCTGGCCAAGTTTCTACGAGGCTGAAGTGGCTTAGAAACGTAGGCAGGTCCTTGTTCCTGGGAGCTCTTCTGCAGCACCCCAGGATGGTTTGGGGCAGACAAGGAAGCAGAGGTGCTGGCTGGCTGCAGGCTTATCTGATTTGGGGAACCAAAGGGTTAAACGGTGAGGAAGACAAGTTACATGTAATAAATCCAGGGGAAGACAGAAGAAAATCAAGGCCTCGAGGCAAAGGGCAAAGGGATGCTCATGGTGCTGCTTGCTACACACTTCCCGCTGTTTTTCCCAGCTAGGAAGCTGACTCCCTGCCCAGGGCAGCAGCAATTCCTTTAAAATTGTAGGTAACTTAATATGTGGAATCTAAGGGCTAGGAGCAGGACACACAGTTCCTGTACTGCTTGTCACTGCTTCATCTCATGTCCTGGTGTTGGAAGATCAGCCTCTGAGAATTTAATTTAGCAGGTGGCTAAATGTTATTTAGCAGGGTAACATGGAATACTTCTGCCATGCCAGAAAAGCTTCCAGCTTTCCTGAAAGTGCACTGAAAAAAATAACATGCAGCAGCCTTCCCATATCCCCAGCTCTGTCTGTCCAAGCAGCAAGTTGCTGGGAGAAAGCAAGCAGAAATTTCAGGCTAGCCATATTTCCTTGAGTGACGTTTGGGGCCAAGCAGTGGCTGCACCCCGACTCCTGCTTCTCTCCTGGGCTGGAACAAGCAAGAACCTTAGTTTTGTAGCCAATGTGAAGAAGGATTGCACCTCCTTTTCTCTGAGCAGCAGTGTGGCAGCAGCTAGTGTTTGAGCAAATGTGGTGTGGGAGCTCCTATATGTGTGTGTATATATATATATATATATTTCCCCTCATCACAGTGTGGAAGAAGTGTGAAGCAGCACCGCAGAGTGCCTCCTTGTGCGGAGCTGATCTGGCAAGTGGTGAGGTCTTGCCCACCTGCTTGTAGTTGTTTATCTGGCTTACAGACATATGGGAGACTAGCTAAAACGCAGCAATACATGTGTCTTGGTGTTGAGCGTAAAGAAGCTAATCCAGCTGGCACTCCTGCCCCAGTGAAACCAGTGGACACTAAAAAAATTACATTTAGAATTGTCGTTTTGGATTATTTATTTTCTTTTCGTGCCATTTGCAGAAATAGCATCTACAGGTCATTTACATACACACTGCTTTTACATTAAAAAAAAAAAAGAAAAGAAACGTTGTGGTTACAAATATGCTTTGGTTATGATAAATTTCCATGCTCATAAAATTTTCATTTCTGTATATTTCCTCAAGCTTTAAGATTTGTAAACTGCATCCAGCTTGGAGACAAAACTCCCTGTGACTCGTTTTGATAAGCTATTTTCTTTTTGCTAAAACCACGGACAAAGTCTTCCTGCTTGTAGATGTGTGCCTTCTTTTGTAGATGAAAACACAATCTCTTTCTTTGTTTTTTCTTTGTTTCTCCTAACAGGTCCTGGGTTATAGGTGCAATAGCCCTACTCTGCCTATTAGGACTGACCTGGGCGTTCGGACTCATGTATATTAATGAAAGCACAGTCATCATGGCGTATCTCTTCACCATATTCAATTCTCTGCAGGGAATGTTTATATTCATTTTCCATTGTGTCCTCCAGAAAAAGGTAAGACAGACAGTTCCCAGAGGCAAAAGAGGCAGTAACAGGGTATTTTGTTGCCTAACAACCACAGCATAACATCATCCATGTGCCCTGAATTGGTCTCACGCAGATTTATCTCTGTGCACCTAATAAGAGTGGTATTTAGACTGGAAACAGGGAAGATGCAGGGGAATGAGGTGATAATGAAGATATGTGGCAGTGGCATTTCAGCAGCCAGGGCACTGGTGATGAGCACGTTGGAGGCAGGGGAAAAGGCAGCTGAGAGTTTTCAGGGCTTTAGGGGAGCAAACCTGGAAAAGGGCTTTTCCTGCTGTCAGCCAGATTCTTCTTTCCCATATGCCAGTGTGAGACAGGAGCAACTCCATGAGCATCCGGAGGGGACCTCATATGGCTGAGTCCTCACAGCAGAACGCAGCTTTACATCCTCATTTGCAGTCCCTGCAAGAAATCACCCCTTTCTATAGCAGCTTATATGGATTGATGGTATGTTATAGCGGCTGCTTCCCCCGTTTTTTAGAATGGAAGGACCTGTGCTCTGCAACAGTTCATTAGCCTTTGTACTGCTTGATCCTAGTGTGGGCTTTTGGAAATCTTCCTCAAAGCAAGCACAGTAAGTGCTTCTTGGTGAAAATTGAAGTATGCCCCAATTAACATTTGCAAGGTAACAGTGGAGTAACTTAGATAAACTCTGGAGGAAAAAAAAATCAAAATTAAAATCTCTGTACATACGTGTAGATCAAATTTACAACCTCTGACAATCTGTAATAAATATTTTTAAGAACCATTTTATTCTCCACCAAAATTCCATAGTACAGAGCTCTTCAATTTTGTGCATGTCTGCTGATAATTTTTTATGTACATCTTGGTGTCAGAGGGCAGTTTTTTTATCCAATATAAATGTCAGGAAAAGTTTATTCATTGATACATCTGGGTCTCAGTTTCTCAGTGTAACCAGTGGCTTTTGGTGAAGTGATTTACTGGCTAAAGTCAGGGCCATGCTGAGGTCTGTTCTTTATTGAAGAGACCTGGTCTTGCTCCTGTGTTATCCACATTTTCATATATAGGGAATGGAGATCTGACCTATGAAAACATAAGCAAAGTTCATCGTAGCAAATGATACCTGAGAGTGATGCCTCTGGAAGGAGCTGCAGAGCGTGTGAAAATGTTATTCTTGAAACCAAAGGAAGACTTTTGGGGTTCAGAGTTTTATCCTTCTCATTTCATCCCAGATTTGTGCATCTTAAAAATCTTAAAAGCTTTATCTAGATGCAACTGCCTGCTGATGATCCCAAAACTTTCAGGAGGAAGTTTCCAGGCAACATGATAATTAGGATGTAGGAAGCTTTACCATCCCTAATTAAACCTGCGGGTGCCTTTTTGATGAGGAATTTGAAATTCCGCACCGTTCTTAGTGGTCCGTCCTCTCACCTCTAATGCAGCTTACAAAGGGTCAGTCTCTAACCCAGCATCCCAGCACGGCACTGCAGCCTCCTTGGCTATTGGGGTGCTCACTGGGCATGGGAGAACCATTCTCTTTTCTGTCTCAAGCCTGTCTACACCCTTAAACCATCACTAATGACTGTGGGATCATTCCTGATGTATGACTGCTTAGAGGGAAGGAGAATGTAGCTAGTACCTTGCTGTGGGGTGGATGCATCTCTCTGACCCAAGAGCTGAGGGACGAATTATTTGAGAGAAAAAAAATCCTTTCTTTTCCTATTTATCATGGACTAGAAAATCAGCAAAAAGCTTCAGAGAGGCAAGCAGTAGGTGGCTAATTAAAGCAATTGAATTATTTTCTCTCAGCGAAGGATTGATTAGGCACTCGAGCATATTGGGCACTTGTGGTACTGTGTTTGTCTCAAGCGCTTAAGGAAGAGCCTAATGAAAAAGCTGTAATTTTCTATTTAAACTGTTGTTTCACAGAGTTTTGAAATGGTTGTAGAGAGTCTGGCAAAATTTCACAGCTAACTCCATGCTCCAAGGAACCTCAACTGGTGTTTTGGACATGCATGGGGTTTTGGGGGCTTTTTTTGGTCAATGGACAGCGTGACCAGCTTTTGCCTTTTCAGTGGGGTCTGCACATTTTCAGTTTCATCCCATCTGATTTCTGGATATTGCTGCCCATAAGAAGCCCCACCTGAAGCTTAGCCAAAGCTGAGACCCTGCCTGGCACAAGTCAGCATAGTTCCCCAGAAGCAAAGGAGCTGAAACGGCTTTACTCCAGGCAAGGAGTCAGCCCAATTCGACTGCAATGCCCATTTAAAACAGGACTGGCTTGCGCAGTGTGGTGGAAAAGCAGACTCCAGCTACCCCTGTACACTGAGAACATAATCTCTAGGGCTTCTGGGTCTACAGTTTCCTCAAATTTCAATTTGACTGCAAGAAATAATTAGAAAAAAAAAAATCATCAATAGCTCTTATAGGTTTCTTTTTGAATTTTTCTTCTTAGTCCCCTGCCAGAAGCGATAACTTTTAGTACCTTGATGAGCCAATATGCTAGGTTATATCAAATCTTTGAGGATATTAATTTTCAGTCATAAATAGTGTATCTGTAGTTTCTCCCATGCTCCTTTCATGTGCCTCAGAGGGAGCTGCAACTGACTGCTGTCAACGAGCAGCTTTGCTGCATAAAAGAAGTTTCTTATGCCGTCGTAAACAGTGAGCTCGTGTATTGAGAGCATTCAGCTGCAAGGTATAATAGGCTTCTTCCCTGCATACTGCAACAGCTATCATTTTAATGAACCACTGAGGAAAAATTGGAGGCCGCGTTGAAGATCAGAAGGTGGTGGGTTGAAGGAGGAGCTCCCCACTAACCGCTGTTGCTCTTTCCTTGGCTAGGTACGTAAAGAATATGGAAAATGCCTGCGCACGCATTGCTGTAGTGGGAAAAGTACAGAGGGCTCTATCGGCTCAGGAAAAACCTCGGGGTCACGGACACCTGGAAGATATTCCACAGGCTCACAGGTAACCCATAGTTCTTGTCCACGCCCCAACGCTTTGCACCACCACGCCAATACCCTTCGTGGCTACGCTGGGAGGGAAGCTCCTCTCAGCACCAAAGGAGCTGCCATGAGGCACTCCTTAGTGCAACTCACAGAGATTTCCCTCCCTCCCACACCTGAATTCAGTGCAGTGGCTTCCTTTGGGATGTGATGGCCATTAGTGCCTCTCCAGGGACCTTCTAAATAATTGTGATGAGAACAAAGCGCCCAAATTTGCCTTCCAGAGGCAGGTGAGTGATCGTCACCTGAGCTGTCCTGCCCACTCTCTATGGGAACCAGGAGCTGGGAGCATTTTGTCGGCTGTGCTACATCCCAGTATATCCTTTAATCATGAGCTGAAGATTGTTGTCACTGCTATTGCCATGTACAAGAATGATGCTGTAACCACCAAGTATTTTTCTTGCTGTAAAAAGACTACAAGAGTCTTGCAATTGCCTTCACCGTGAAAGGGCTTGCTTTCTGGCATTTGGTGGTTTGATCAATTCTTTGCCTCACTCAATTTGCCTTAGTTTATAGATGTGTTAGGAGAATCCATCAGGTTCAGATGATTTTATTAAGTGACTGGATTTGTTGCGCTTTGGTTACTCAAAAATTCAGGTTTTGTGTAGCTTGTGTACTTAGCAGTTTTGAAGCTAACTTGTATGTACAGATGCAGATTTAGGGATAAACAGTTCATATAAAATGAAGAAGCTTACTTCTTAATCAAGAGAAACCAAACACAAATTTATCCGGTATTACTAATGGAAGTAATTATACATGACAGTTCCACTATTAAATTATGAAGGACATGCAGCAAGTAACAGTTTATAGTCTCCCAGGAAAACATAATTTGCGATTTATGTCTTGGAGCAAATTATTTATTTTCAACAGTTTCCAAGATGTCATCCAAGAGCTCCACTTTGGCATTTTTGTAGGTCTGGATGTTATGCAGGGCAAATAACAGCAATAGGATATGGAGCCTCTCTCCAGTAGACCCGCAGTAATCAATAATGTCCAATACTCACTATATCCAGCTATCTTTAGGCAGCTGATTTGAAACCCTTTGGTTCTACATAACTTAGCTACTGGGTTGCTTCAAAGTTGACTTCAATGGGCCCTCCCTCTTGGCAGTCTCAGCACAAGAAAACAAGCCCTTCTGAGGGTGATCTGACTCTGCTGGCAGCAGTCCCCTCATGGCAGGCAAGATTTAAGGTACTAAGGAAGATTATTTTGCCTGCAGAAGCTTGTCCTTGGAAGGTTAGAAGCGCCTGAGACTTATTGTAGGCAGGAGGAACCTCACACAGTTGATGGAGAGCGGATGGACATCAGTCTGAGTTGTTGAAAGCATCTGACTCCTGACTTTTCAACAGAGAAGTCCACGAGGAGCACAACTCCTAAGATCCCTTTTTCTGTAAAATGCACTTAGGAAATTGAATAATTAAGCCACAATGGATCATGTCAGATAAATATAATGGATTACGTGCCCAGGTGAAAAATAATTGCTGTATAAGTGCATGGGCCTCGTGTCACATGGTGCTTCCATTTATAGAGGACGAATGCATGAACAGGAGATGCTGTTACTACATAGTTAACGAGTAGACTAGGAGGCATTTTTCAGCTGTGACCACATGAGCAAGCGCTGGAAGGTCTTGGCATGGCTAAGATCCCACTACAGAAAGCAATGAATTTTTAGCAATTAGGAAAAGCGTGGTCTGTCACAGTGGGAACCAGCTTTCCCAATCCCTCAGACTGCCTAGCACCGCTTTCACGCCATCAGGGGACACATCCATCATACTCTGCGAGATGAGGTGAGGGAGAGTTTGCCCTGAACACATGGGGTCCCCAGTCATCGTCACATGGTGATTGTGATCATACTGCTTGCAAGATGCATATTGGCTGAGGTTTTGATCATTTGCAAGGTCTAGCTGGGGAGGTGCAAGACAGTGGCGTAAAAGCCACAGAGGTAGATACTCCACAGCATATCTGAGAAACAAACCAGAAGGCCAGCGTGTTCAGCACACAGTTTCCCCAGCAGCAGAAGCTATGCACAGATGGCAAAACCACCACAGATTTTTCAGTATGGGAACAGGAGTCATTTATTTGTGGGGGACCTTTTTTCCCCCCAATATTTCCCAAGATGGATAGTAGCTATAGAAAACTTCCGTTCATTCAGGGATACCAAGACACAGATCAAGTCTTCTGTTACATTTCACAAAATGTAGACACAAGCTATCTGAGATAGTACATGAAGCACGTGTGCTTCTGTGTGTAAGTTATTTTTCTGTTATTTGGTGCTATATTGGCAAAGCTGTAGCCCACGTGGATCCAGGTTTCTCTCCTATATGATTTCTGTTTCCTTTTTTAATTAAGATGTAGGCAATCCAATTATGCACTTGTTCTTTGAGACAGATGTTTGTGCTATGATGTTAGGCAGGTAGGGTCTGGCCTGCACGAGGTGGGTTATAGCAAAACAGCAACTGCTTGCTTACAGTTGTCTAGAAACAAGTCTCATCCTGAGCTAGACACGCCAATATCCATCTTTAGTGAGGCAGAAAGAAACCTATCTGCAGCTGCTAAAAATTCATTACCTACTGTGGTTCAATCCCTCTTCAGAGCCGGATTCGTAGGATGTGGAATGACACAGTTCGAAAGCAGTCCGAGTCTTCCTTTATTACTGGAGATATAAACAGTTCAGCTTCACTCAACAGAGGTAATTATAAACTATTTTTCATATCTCTAACTCTTATGATGGGTTTAAGGAGTCTGAAATGTTACCCCTTTCCCCCCCTACCCCTCTTCTCCTCACCTCAAATGGCACTGGACCCTATTCTCCCACATAAGAAATGTTACAACGATAACTGGGAGGAGGTTTTGTGGTGGTCGTTGCCTTTTTTTCCTTTTCTTTCTTTATTTTTACACATGCATTTTCAAGAATTATCATTTCTGGAAGGGAGCTAGGGAAAGCAAAAAGGAAAAATGAAATGAAGTTGAAAAGAAATCTCCCCTTTCCCTCAGCAAACTGCTAGTGCCAGAAGCTGCTGAGGTGTCAGACCTCATTGCTGATAATGCAGATGGGCCGTTACAGCACTGTACAGCCTGTGTTAAGCATCACAGAAGTCCTGATTGTCCTGGGTATGTAGCAATACTGTCATCTTTATGGAAGCAAAAATGAACAACAGAGCGTAAACATAAGAGAAAGCTGTGCTTGGAACAGAATTGTCTGTGTTGATGTTAATATACCTAGTTTGAAGAACTGACTGATGTGAACTTTATAGACATCTGCGGAGGAAAGGCTATCAGAAACGTATATGCCAAACAAAATGTAATTCCTGGCACTGGATGAAATCTGAACAGCTCTTTTTAAATAAGTTTTTTTCAGGGAGTTACAGAAAATGACATTAAGGGAATACCAGAAAAAGAGCCTCAGAGATTGATTTCTTTCTCCTCCAGTACAACTACTTTATGGCTTAGCCTTGAGCAACCAGATGCCAAATACTGTTTTGTGTATCTGCCCAGTTGATGCTGGAATTAAGAGGGGATAGAATTGGGATTACTGGGCCCAGCTGGTCTCTCATGACAGTGAAAATCAATAGTATTTCCAGTCCTGATGGTTAGACTGCAAAGCTCAACTGAGAATTGAGTTGGGACTTTGGTTCTTATTCAGTCTTTATTCACCAGAACTCCCACTGACTTTAGGTGAGTTTTGCCTGAGGATGGGCTTGAAGGATTTTGACTGTGCTGTTAGTGATACTGACTGCTAAGTGCTGGGGAACTAAGACTATATGCTTCAGTTCTCTGAACATTATATTTATCTCCCAAATCAGTGCAAGGGAGAAGGCAGTGTAGTTAATGTGGAGATGTAATTTTATTCCTCAGTCCACTCTGGTGGCTTTTGTGCCAGGGTATTTTCACTTTGCACTGAAAGTTCATTAATAAAGACGGCTGTAAGATGCTGTTACTGCAAATGCCTGATATATCTTTGCACCAAAGACTGGAGAGCTACAGCCAGGCTTCTCTGGGGCTAATAGAGAGGGGGATTGGTTGTCACAAAAAGGTTACAGCAAGAACTGCTGTTTCCCTTGGCCATCCATCGGTCCATTCCAGCAGCAAACCAAAATGGTCCATTTCAGCAGCAAACCAAAATGTGTTGTGCAGTCAAGGCTGCAAAGGGAAGTGCTTTAGCAAACGGGATCTTCTGGGCTCGTCAGCAAAAGAAAGGCCTCTCTCCTTTTTCAGTTTAGGGTTTTTTTTCTGTGCAAAGAAGGGAGTATGACCATAAAGTGGGAAAGCTATGAAGAGGTTTTCCAGTGGGTAATCTTCATCCCAGTGTGGTGAGAGCCTGTTACTGGATGTGCTTGTTATTTAAAGGTCATTTGGGAAACCAACTGCCAGGGGAGGCAGCTTCAAAGTGCATTTTATCCAGCTATTTTCCTTGTGAAACATCAGATGAGATGAATCACCCAGAGGGCTTGAATCTCTCCACTGACTACAGAAGCAGCCTGATAACTCTTTTGGAAGGGAAGTCTTTTAGGTGGGACACTTAGGTGACTTGAATAAGTTGTATTATTATACAGGCGTATCCTCTTCTGTTTCATGCAGGCAGTCACAATATTTGGTGTTGCTTTTTTTTATTTTCTGGTAGACGGAAGTATCTGCAAAAAGGAGGTTAAAACAGTTCTTTGGGAGTTAGCATCTCCAAAGCAGCAGATGGTCACTTCTGCTAGGAGAATACCCTTGACATCAACATTAATCCCAACTGCATGGAGCCCCAGATATTTCATACTTTATCCTGTTCATTCCAGCTGAAAAGAAGCATTTGTGGTCTTAGGGACTTGCATAGGGCATAAGCTGTTTCTTCAATCTCTCCAGAGAGAGCTGCAGCCTGAACAGACCAGTGGGGCAATGAGGTTTTCACAGTTTTTGTCTTCCTCTTAGTGTTTTAATATATATCAGGATTTAAAGGAGCTGTTTCATTAATGTTTTCTTAGAAGTGTGCAATAAAAGCTCAGAGGAGTCGAGTGCAAGCCTTGAATTGTATGTTTAGTAGCTTTCCCTGCCTGAGGTTGATACAATAGGTTTGGGTACCTGTTCAGAAGTTCCTTCCTAGCCCTCCCAGCCTCGACACCTTTTGCATGAAAATATCTGTATTATCCCAGATTAGACATTCTTTGTGCACTGGTATTTTTCCCAGAGCCTTCAGACAGACCCTCCCATTCTAAAACTGGGAGAAAATAATCCTTTCTCCCCAGAATTGCCCCATCTTCCAGGTGCTATCGCAACTCCACTTCTGGATGTCCTGGGCCACCTGAGTTTTCATGTTTCTGTTGTGGGAGCAGAAAGCAGTGAGACATCCTCCAATTGATGTACTTTCTCATTTAAGCTTTTTTTCCCTGATCCCATTTGCAGTACTCACAGTCCCCTGATGCTTGATAATGCCAGGCAAGACTGCTTAGCTATTCATATTCCTGTATGATGACCATTTCTCTGTACCATCTCATCCCCTCTTCTTCTTCCATGAAGCTTCTGGGCGTCAGTCAGGAATATGGTATCTGTGTTAGTGCATCTCTTCTTTAGACACGTTACTATGTCTTTTTCTGATTTAGAGGATGTCACAGTACTTAATGGCATTTTTCAGCTCCAGATCTTCCTTTATCTACTAGCCCCTCCTCAAAAGCAATTGGCCATAATGTTACTTTTCTTATTCTAATTTATCCTAAATAGGAATTTCAGGTGTAACCCCAATCTTGCCTGACATAATACGTTTTGTAATAAAAACTTTACTCACTCTTGACTCCTTAGACATACATGACCCTTTCAGATATTTTCTGAAGGTAACATCTGGTTACAAATTAGTCCAAAATGTTTCAGGCTTCATTTCCCCTCGTTACCTGTTATGGCTTGGTAATGGTGTGAATTTGGGGTTGTTATAGCACTGAAATCAGGAGGAAGGGAACAGAAACCAGCCATGGATTTGCTCTTCCACTGTTGAATGAAGAACATGCCAGCCCACCCCATGGTCATGGACTCTATTTCAGGATCCAGGGGAATTCCTGCTCCTTGCACTCCCACTCTGCAATCTTGCCCAATTTTTCCTACCATAGGTCTGGCTGGATATTTCTGCCATCTATTTCATATCCACCCTCTGCTCTACATTTCTTTTCTCAGTGCTGAAAATTTACAGGGTTATAAAAAGCTGAACCAAGCTGATTACTTCGAGAATAAAAAAAAGAAATCTCCCTTTGCCTGGAGGGTGTTCGGTGTCAGTGCTCTTTATACAGGCACTTGAATGCAAAGCTGAAAAACTGGACCGAAAGGGATGCATGTAGGATGAACTGTTTGCTAAAACTACTTTGAAGGCTGAAACTTAAAAGGTGTGAAGGGAAAGCAACAGACAGAGCTTTCCTTTGTGTTAGGTTCATGAGGAGAAAGTGGAGCAGATGTCTACTTGTTTGTAACAGCAGATGTTTTTGGTACTTGGGCTAAGGATGGTTTTTAAAAAGAGCTGGAGGTTAAAAGCGATTAACAACATTGCTGTTATTCCACTTCTGCTGTACTTGTGCTTTGATAATCTAATCACGGACATGTGCTGTACCCATGCATGGAGCCAGCAAGGGAAATTGGGATGTCTGTTAGCATGGTGCTGATGGCAGATTGCAGGGGACTTCTGTAAGCATGACTGCTGCTGGGCTCTGATGGTGCGGCATGAGCCCAAGCTTTGGGTGCATCCCAGCGGCCACCTCAGGAGCATGAGGAGCAGGTCTCTTTGTACCTTCAGATCATTGTTATCAAATGCACTTAGATAGCTCAGACAACCTTGCAAAAAAGCAGGCAGCGTGAAAAAACAATGTGACTCCAGCCTATATTTATCCATGTCTTAAGTGAGAGGTAATACAGTAATTACTGTCTCTCTTTGGATATAGAATCATAGAATTGTTTAGGTTGGAAAAGACCTTTAAGATCATTGTGTCCAACTGGTAGAGTAGGGTTATGGTTGCACTGGATGATCTTAAAGGTCTTTTCCAACCTAAACGATTCTATGATTCTATGGTTAACCTAACTCTACCAAGTCCAGTGCTAAACCATGTCCTTAAGCACCATATCTACACAACTTTTAAACGTATCCAGGGATGATGATTCAACCACTTCCCTGGGCAGCCCCATCCAGTGCTTGATAACTCTTTTGATGAAGAAATTTTTCCTAATATCCAATCTAAACCTCTGCTGGCACAACCTGAGGGCATTTCCTCTTGTCCTATCACTTGTTACTTGGGAGAAGAGACCAGCACCCACCTCTCTACAGGCTGTTTAGTCTGAAGAACCCCAGTTCCCTCAGATGCTTCTCATAGGACTTGTGCTCTAGGCTCTTCACCAACTTCATTGTCCTTCTCTCAACCTGCTCTAGCACCTCAGTATCTCTCCTGTATTGACATACCCAAAGCTGAACACAGTACTCGAGGTGCGGCCTCAACAGTGCCACATACAAGGAGATAATCACTTCCCTAGTCCTACTGGACACTTTGTTTCTGAAACAAGCCAGGATGCCATTAGCCCCTCTGCCACCTGGGCACATTTGTGGCTCATATTCAGGTAGTTGTTGATCAGTACCCCCAGGTCCCTTTCTGCCTGACAGCTTTCCAGCCACTTTTCCCAAGGCCTGCACCATTGCATGGGGTTCTCGTGGCCCAGGTATGAGACCTGGCACTTAGCTACATCCCATTAGCCTCAGCCAATGAATCAAGCCTGTCCAGGTCCCTCTGTAGAGACTTTCTGCCCTCAAGCAGATCAATATTCCCACCCAGCTTGGTGCCATCTGCAAACTTACTGAGGGTGCACTCTATCTCCTCATCAAGATAATTGATACAGATATTAAACAGAAGTGGCCCCAGTGCTGAACCCTGGGGAACACCACTTGTGAACAGCCACCAATGGGATTTAACTCCATTCACCACCACTCTTTGGGCCTGGCTATCTAGCCCATGTTGTACCCAGCAGAGCATATACCTGTCCAAGCAATAAGCAGCCAGTATTTTCATGAGAATGCTGTGGGAAACAGTGTCAAAGACCTTACCAAAGTCCAGGTAGACAACATCCACAGTCTTTCCCTCATCCATTAGGTGGATCATCTTGTCATAGAAGGAGATCAGGTTCATCAAGCAGGACCTACCTTTCATGAACTCATGTTGACTGGGCCTGGTAGCCTGGTTGTCCAGTATATGGTGCGTAATGGCACTCAGGATGATCTGCTCCTGGTAACCTTCCCTGGCACTGAGGTCATGCTGACAGGTCGTAGTTCCCTGGATCCTCCTTTCAGCCCTTCTTGCAGATGGGTGTCACATTTGCTAACCTCCCGTCCTCTGGACCTCCCCGGTTAGCCAGGACTGCTGACAGATGATGGAAAGTGGCTTGGTGAGCACATCTGCCAACTCCTTCAGTATTCTTGGCTGTAACCCATCTGACCCCATAGACTTATGTATGTCTTAATTGATGTAGCAGGTTGCTAACCATTTCCTCTTTGATTATGAAGGTCTCATTCTGCTTCCCACTCAGAGGGCTGGGTACCCAGTTCTACTGCTAGAGACTGAGACAAAGGCGGCATTAAATACCTCATCCTTTATCACTATGTTTCTCCCTGCATCTGGTAAAGGATGAAGATTCTCCCTAGTCCTCCTTTTGTTGTTAATGTATTTATAGAAACATTTTTTTATTGTCTTTAACAATAGTAGCCAGATTGAGTTCTAGTTGGGCTTTGGCCCTTCTAATTTTCTCTCTGCATAGCTTCACTGCATCTTTGTAGTTCTCGTGAGTGGCCTGCCCCCTCTTCTAAAGGCCATAAACTCTCCTTTTGTTCCTGAGTTCCACTCAAAGCTTTTCATTCAGCCAGGCTGGTCTTCTTTTGGGAAATGGTGATGGTCTGCTCCTGCACCTTTAAGATTTACTTCTTGAAGAATGCCCAGCTTTCCTGGACTCCTTTGCCCTTCATGACTATCTTCCAAGGGACTCTGTCAATCAGTCTTCTGAACAGGCCAAAGTCTGCCCTTTGGAAGTCCAAGGTGGCAGTTGTACTGACCCCCATCCTTACTTCTCCAGGAATTGAAAACTCTATCATTTCGTGATCACTATGCCCAAGATGGCCTCCAACCATTACTTCCTCCAGGAGCCTTTCTCCATTCACAAGCAGTGGGTCCAGGAGGGCACTCTCTCTAATTGGCTCCCTCACAAGCAGTGTCAGAAAGTAATCTTCCACACTGTCCAGGAACCTCCAGGATGTTCCTTCTCTTGCTATATTGTATTTCCAGCAGACATCTGGGAAGTTGAAGTTCCCCAGGAGAACAAGGGGTAGTGAACGCGAAACCTCTCCCAACTACTTATAGAGTACTTCATCTGCCTCTTTGTCCTGGCTGGGTGGTCTATAACGGGCTGCCACAATGATATCAGCTTTGTGGGCCTTCCCCCTGATTCTTACCCATAAAGACCCAATCCTTTCATCACCACCATAAAGTTGTAGACATGGGACAACTACAGCATGTAGATATGGGACAATCTACCACAGGTGGATATGAGACAACTGAGAGAAAAAAATTCATCATGAACTATGTGGTACTTTGTTAGACTTCAGGTTTTCCAGCTGTGGGGGCTGAGGGGGTTGTATTTTTTTTCAAGGAGAAAATTTGAAGTTATCTGGTAAAGAAAGGAGTGCTCCTTGTTTTGGTGAGGCTTGAGAGCAGCAGAGGCAAAGAAGAATTTGTCACTGGTATGAGGCACTGCTTTGTTATAGAAAAATGACTGATGAAGCTATGTACATCCATTCAAGCTGGCAGATAAGGAGAACTATCTCTCCAGTTGTGGTGAACACTTTCTGTATCTAAATGGTTTTTTTCCTCTTTAGGGAAATAAATGGGCTACGGGAAAAGCCACCAGATTTCTTTGAAAATAGAAACTACTCCAGAAGTCTGTGGCATTGGGTCAGGTGGCTGTACTCCCACTGTAATGTTCTGAGTCTTGGCTTACAAACTAGACAGAAGGTTTAACAGTTTATTCCAATAGCAGTCTTGCTATAAAAACAGGAGTATGTGCACCTTTGGCTATATATGTATGGTTTGTGTACCCTCATCCCCAAAGCACTGCATGTTGTACCTGCCACCCTCACACACAGAGGTCTCCTGGAGGGATTTTTTGGTGGTCTACATTGCTGCTCCACTTATCTGAAGGACAAGAAACATCAGGGAGCTGTAAGAGCAGAGCTGTTTCGTGAGGGGGAAAAGCTGGGAGCTGAGAGGGAGTCAAGCACAAGCCATGCCCTCACTGATGGCACATGGTTCTCCAAGGGCTTATGCCAGCAGACAGAGCTTGATCCTGGTGACAGGACCCATCCACAGCCCTGGACAAGGTGAGGGGATGAACCAGGTCCAGGGTCCAGCCTAGGGCAGCAGGTAATGTTGGAAGAAACAGGGGCCAGAAAGAAACTGGCTACAACCCAGGTCCAAGGTCCAGCCACCAGACAGACACAAGGCAAGGACTGGGTGCCCAAAGCTGAGCAGGGCGTTTGGGTCCCTGGTGAGTCCCATCATGGTCAATAAGGCCTATTGGGGTCATCAGGACCCCAACAACTGGTTCAGGATAGGAGCCCAGGACCTCTAGCTGCTCTTACTGCAGGATGGTGAGTCTTAAATGTGAATTCACCCTTGTGGCCCTAAGGGTCCGTTCATGAGGGAGCACAGTCCTGCCCGGAAACCCCAACAGACAGTCATCCCAAAGCCCTAAGCTCCCCAGTGTTGGCACACCAGATATTATTCCTGGCTAGGGAAGCCATATTCACTCCCTGTTTCTTTTCAAGCAAATGGGCTGAAATGGGAAATGGAAATGAGAATATTGTTTGTCCCTGCCCCTTGCTTTTTCTTCCCAAATGCATAAGTGTCTTTGCATGTCTCAGCTTCTAAGTAGCACTCCATCATAAATACTTGATTTCCCTTTGCTTTATTATTTCTCCCCTGCGTTTTTATATCAACCACAAAGACTTAATCAGAAACATACGCAGGAAAAAGGGAAATTATTGCTACTGTTTTCAGAGATAATCAGTTTAATGTCAAATTCATGTGGATTTCTTCATAATGAACAGAACAAATTGAGCTCAAATTCAAACAGTGGGAATCTGAGTCAGAGGGGAAAATTAAAAAGAAGAACATTAATATCCTGATTTCTAACCCAACCGAGACCTTATTGTTTCCTAAATGAAATCTCCCATCAAATTCCTCCCACCCACCCAAAAATATAATTAAGCTGCAATTTCCAGGCTGAAATCGTATCTCCACTGTTAAGTCAGCAGGGATGACTGTGTGTGTTAGAGAAAGGGTGGGTAAAGTTTTAAATTATCTTCAGGTGGCCATATGTGGTCCAGAAGATGACCGCTAAGATGATCAGGGGACGGGAACACCTCTCTTATGAGGACAGGCTGAGAGAGCTGGGGTGGTTTAGCTTGGGGAAGAGAAGGCTCTGGGGAGACCTTATAGCGACCTCCTGGGGGGCTACAAGAAAGCTGGGGAGGGACTTTTTACAAGGGCTGGTAGTGATAGGACAAGGGGCAATGACTTTAAACTGAAAGAGGGCAGATTTAGATTAGATGTAAGGAAGATGTTCTTCGGTGTGAGGGTGGTGAGGCACTGGAACAGGCTGCCCAGAAAGGCTGTCAATGTCCCATCCCTGGAAGTGTTCAATGCCAGGTTGGATGAAGAGTTGAGCAACCTGGTCTAGTGGAAGGTGTCCCTGCCCATGGCAGGGGATTTGAAACAAGGTGATCCTTAAGGTGCCTTCCAACCCAAATCGTTTTATGATTCTATTATTCTGCATTATCCTGCATTTTTAGGAAGTGGTTATTTAGAAAACACAGTAGGTGAAATTCATCCTTTATTAGGAGATTGTCATTCCAGAAGACAGGAGCTGCAGGTTATTGCTGGGAGCACTATAGTGAGTCACGTTTGGGTTGCTCTCCCCAAATCTTCCCTTCCTGCTCAGAGACAGGGGCTGCTGAATGCGTCTCAGTGTTGTGAGATGAAGATGCTTTGGCTTAGATGTCTGCAAGATTGGTGGGTGTCATGGTCTGGATATAACTTGGCAATACTACAGTGAAAACAGGGTAGAGTTTGATGTTGATAAAAAAGAGAGACAAGCAGAGGAGAAGAAAGAAAAGGAAAGAGCAGAATTGAAAAAGGAAAATAAAGTCAAGGGGATCTCAGATCTGTTCCCTGATACCCTTCAAGAAGTGACTGCTGCTTATTGTAGCCCATTGGCGATGCTGCGCCTTTGCTGCCGGTGCCTAGATAAAGCAGAAAGCAGGTGGAAATATTTGCCATGGAGGCATTATTGTTGTCATGCATCAATCTTTCTCAAGACGCTCATTCACTCCTTGATGGATTAAAGTGACCGGCGTGACAGTCAGATTTCTGCTGAATTTATGTTGCATGTGAAACCAATAGCAAGCAGCCAAGCTCTGGGCGAGGTGGAAGCACCTCTATGCATCTTGATAGGATATTCAGAGGGTGCCATCAACAGATCTATCACAATCTGTCTAAGCAATTCTAACCTGCTCTGAGTAACACCTATGGCTCTTCTTGTGGCTTAAACATATTAGAGAATAAATACCTTCCCTGTTCTTTCCATTTGGGTTTTTTTTTTTACAGTTGGCAGCAAACAGCGTCCCGGTTCTCCTGTGAAGTCAGCCAGTTTCCATGTCATGTCTTTCAGAGAGATGGTTTTATGATGTGGGGATTTTTCATTTTAAATTAGCAGGCTGTGGCTGGACAAACATGCAAGTTGGAAGACAGAGTTGGTGATAACCACTGCAATTTTTAAATCTCTTTTGAAGTTTTGCAGTTCACTTTATTTCTTTTATTCTTGTTCCTGTTGTGGCATTGGGGTAGGCAGGTCCTACTGCACTGAAGGTTCAGCACAGCAGACTCCCAGGATGTCCAAGGTGTCTGCGGTTGCTTTCCTTGTTCATGAACGCATCTGCAGATGCCGAGAGGGAAATCACCAAAATATTCCTGAGTATAAAAATACTTCGCAGTCTTTTTTTTTTTTTTTTTCTGAGCACTGAACAGTTAAAAAATCATTGCATTAAAGTGTCTGTCTCCTGGCAGGCACTTTGCTGTTGTGAGTGCCATCACTGCATAACTGGGGATGTGCTGTGGAGCAAGAGGTGCATCTGTTTAAATCTGTCCTCCCCCTGGAGATGCTTTAAATGCTTTGTGCTCCATTTTCAGTGATGCTCAGGATTTTCTGAAGGTAAATGCAGGGATCTTCTCAAAGTTGAGCCCAGGATGGCCCTGGTAGGGGCAGCAGCCTCTGTGACCATTCAGAGACCATCATCTGTGAATGTGCAAGTCTCCTTTCTTTGTCATTGTTGCTCTAAATCTAAGGCATGGCACCTTGCCCCAGAACCTATCCTTTTTGCAGAGTGCTGAGAAGTCACAGTGCTTAACACTGTCCTTGCTCACTGTTGCTGAGTCAGCAGGGACAAGGTGCTGCATGAACCTCAGAGTTGCACTTATCCTTGCCCTCAAGCATCTCCCTTTCCACTGGCTAGTAAAGCCCTCAGTCCTGGGAAATTTAGTCTTTGTTTCAAGGGATTCATCAGTCCTGGAGTCTGGAGGCCTCTGATTTAGCCACAAACGGCAACAGTAATGCTACTCTCCTCCCGCCTCTGGACTATGATTAGAAGTTGAGTTTCTATTCTTTTTCAGTCCAGGCTGCTGTTTGAGAAGGGGGCGATGGTTTTCAGAGGTGCATAGATGTCCTCTGGCTGTTTGATGGAAATCAAGGGGTGAGAAGCAGGATGAGAGTCCCTGGCAGCATCTCTCTGCTAATCCAGAGAGAGCCTGTGGGCTGTTTTCTAACATCTCATCCATCCACAGTTTCTCAAGTGCTGCAGCTTCTACTCTTCGTCAGGAAGATTGGTGTTCAGGAATGCTTGCTGTCCCAGCACTGTGGATGCTTGTAGCAGTGCTCACAGCACAGGAGAGGGCCTGCAAAAGAAATAGCCTGGTTGATTTATATCCGATCTCCCATCTCACCACCACTGGGTGTTTTCCTAATGAAGCTCTTTGGTTTCATCCATTGTGCCCTTCTGCTTCTTCTGTTCCCTCTTGTAACCCTTACAGACTACACACATCATCCCCTGACCGTGGATACCCCTGCCTGGGACCCGTTGCTCAGATGGAGGGCATATTTGGAGGGAGTACTCCACAAGTAATTACAGGGAATCAGCTGGGAGGGATTGCAAGCCATAAATCTCTGCAACGCTGTTAAGTAACTGTTATTTTGGCTAAATGTCAGCATCTGGCCTCAAAGTGACCCATCCTGATAATCACATATGAAGTAGAGAGAAATTCCAGGTAGATGACAGCAGAGGAGTATTTTCTGTTTGTAAAGGAAATTCAGCATCCTTTTGGACTAGCAAATTGCCTATGCTTTTTTTTTTTTTTTCTCTTTTCCTCCTTTTTTTTTTTTTTTTATTTTTCTATTAGCCATACATTTTATGCCAGGAAAACTATGATTTTCTGCATCAAGGATCAAAACTTGGGGAATTTAACTCCTATTTCTGCCTGTGTGCAAAATGAATTCCACTGTCGATTGTCTTGTGGTTTATTTTGCCTCTCTGCTGCCTGAGACTGAGTTAGCTGAGATTTGTTGCAGTAATTTCAGTGAGTGACGTGACATTCTTCCTAAGGGAGATATTACAAACTGGCTTTGATTTTAGGATTGACAGCCATATAATTGAAAGTTCAGTCATTAAGTGGATCAGATTTAAAGAGGAAAAGTAAGGGCAAGACAATTTCTGAAATCAGAGCAGACTTTGGGGAGTATTAGATCCAGCAGAGTATTGCTGTACAGCAATCTTAATATGCTGACTGTGAAGGAGGAAGGAAGCAAGCATGACTATTTATATAGATTCCTAAAAGTACAGCCGAGTTTCCACCATAGACAGGGCTCTCCACACATCTTGGGTAAGAGCTCAGGTCTATTGAGAAATAAGCATAAACAGGAACAATTGGGATAGCGCATGCTTGCATAGTTGAGGTATAATGAGGTGTGAACCCTTGGAAGGGGTAGTGGTGGTACAAAGAAATGTCCCATCCTGGGATATTTCTGCTCCAGGCAGTTGCAAAGGAATCAGCAAGTGGGCAAATATTTATAAATTGATGTGGACTCACTGTGTGTTTCCAACATGGCATGCAGATTATAATCCAGCAGAGGCTTGTCATTGGAAGTCATTGCAGAAGAAAGGAAGGGAAAAAGGGGCCAATAAATACTTGCCCTCCCTTGTCTCTGCATAAAAAACATGGAATGTTTCATTTGGCAGAAGATGGCCCAGAGCTTAACAACCTCATTTGCTGAAACTCCATTTTGCTGCAGTCAGTATTAATAGCTTCGCAATGAATAGATTAGATGCTGCAAGTGACAACAAACCTATTTGAGATAAATTTAATACAGAGGTTTATTGAAGTTTATTAAGTGAATCCTGTTGGCTATTATAAGAACACAGCTCGATAAATCTAAACGTCAGAGCATTTGTTGGAGGGAACCAGAAAAAGTGCTGAAAATACCTGTTGTCCTCCAGCAGATGTGTGTGATTTCACTTTTTGTAACTGCGTTCGTCGTTAGGATAAATTGCAAGTGAACACATGGAAGACCAGGATTCTTTAAATACTTGAAAACTTTGCCTGTAATGCAGAAAAGAACACTACTGAATGCTGGTAAAGAAAGTCAAAAAGAAAACTAGAGCTTTGACTCCGATAAACCTACTTGGAATGTATTTTCTTTCCCTGGGAGGAAAGTGGAATAAGTAAGTTAATGCTAAGTGATGTACAGAACCGGCCAGAATTTACAAACTGAAATCAGTGAGGAGAGGCTATTTCAGTAACATTCGAGTTAAGGAGATGAGTTATTTACTACGTTAGTGTAAAGCAGCATATGTTGTGGAGCTTTATTATTGAACGCTTAGGAGGGGATTCACCTCTAACCATATTGTCGGTGTCCGGGCTAAACTGTGCTCTCTGATAGATCAGGCACTGAAGTAACTTCAGGGAATGGTCCATGTTGTCTCTGGCTCTCGCTTGTCTCTGCAGGGTGGTCTGAAGTCAAATATATGAAGTGAGAGATGTTGAGGGACTTGATTTATGGTGACTGTGAACAGCAAGATAAGTTAGGTGCTTCATGACACTGAGAGGTGAGGAGTACAGCATCGTGCTCCAGCCCAGTGGGAAGGGAGCTGCATGGTTGGCAACATGGGGTGAAAACAGAGAGATTAAAGTTGATTGAAAACACAGCGGTACATGCTTTTGTTATTGTTTCTATCTTCTGAAAACAAACAAAAAAAGCCCAAGAAAAACTACATTTTGGGACTGGTGGGTCAGACCAATGGAACATTTGTTGCAACTCAGATGTGCTTTTTCTAAGCTATTTATTTTTGTTTCTACTGTAATGAAAATATGACATTATATGAGAAAGTCAAAGACAGCTTTCATACAAACCACTCTTTTGGAATAAAAAGTGAAAACATTTCACTTGGAAAATACTGATTTTTGTACGGACAATTTTGAAGCATTCGGCTGATTTGCTAGTTCATCTGATGAGATTTGTTAACTGGTTTGGCCTCCTTTCTCAGCAAACCTGCACTTCTGGCACGTCTGCTGGGCAGTGGGGGAAATCTCCACCCTGCTAAAATGCACATAGCAAGGATAGAGCTGATTTTGGCTTGTGATTGAAAAGACCTGAAGCTGTAGAAGACAGATGAGGGCATTATTATCTATATGGACAGGTGATCCCAGCTAAAGTGTTGCTGCTCAAGCCCTTTCAGCCTGGTAGAGATGTGCTGAATTACATTGTTTTTCAGAAAGTCTGGAGAAGCAGTTCGGTCCGTTTCCCTTCCTGTTGGGTAGACCGTGCAGGTGATTCAAGTTAACCTAAAAGGCTTTGCATGGCTTTGTCAGCCAGCTGCCCACAAGAAATTATTTGAATTTTGTTCCTGAATGATGCAGTCTAAAGTCTGGCAACGTGTGCTTGTCATCATTTTCATTCTTTTAGTGAGTGGATAAATCAGACTCAGGTGCAGTTTTCCTTTACAGTCATAACACCAAAATCTTCCAAAAAATTACTCAGTGTTGTCTTGCATCAAAGACATCAGTTTCTATCTTAGAAAGGGAAGAGAAAGGTACGATGTATTGCATAATGTCATTAAAAGACAAAGCAGCTAGTTGTAGCTATCTGAATTCTCTGTGTGTGGTTACAGCGATGGTAAAAATCGTGGGATTTTCTTTGTCCTGGTTGGTTTCCCTGTTAGATCTTCTCAGTTTGCAAGTCAAAAGTGCAATCCTACAGATCTCTTCCTGCACCCTGAGTACAGGCCATCCCTTCTCATAGCCTTTTAAACCCGCTGTCTTCAATATTTGGATTACGAATATCCCCAATGCTGTGAGAGGGACAGGAGAATCTGCATGTTACCCAGCTAATACTTGCCTTCTGTAAGAGCATCATTCCTTTCTCCTTGTGATCATAGTGTGTAAATCCTTCACTTGAGGAAATCCAGCATCAGGAAAACTTGAACTGCTCACTGGCATTGCCAGAAACCTGAATTTGAATGTCTTTTTGGATATCAGAGCTGCTCTGGTAGCTGTGTTTTACACTGAACTTTACTCTTTAGTTGAACATCAGTGGAAACAAGGAGACTTGGGACTCCAGTTACGTTGGCGTGGTTGTAGGGAATTTTTGTAGAGATGTGAGTTCTGCTGTTAAATATGTTTGCTGGTTGTGATCATCTCACCAGACTGAACAAGGAGATGCCCAGGTGAACCTGTGGGTTTGAAGCCCTGTCTTTCTTCCAACCCCAAATTCATGCTCCCCCATGGACACAGCATCACAGGGGTTTGGAAATTGAGTGTATTTGCTTTCAGAAGGGTATTTTCAGCTAGCAGAACCAAAGGTGTTTCAACACAGGTGAGTTGAAGGCAGTCACGCTGACTAAAACGAATAGTGTTGGCTGCGTGCTGGGCTCAGGTGCTTCAGGAGACAGCAAAGGAGGGGTTTCTATAGGAAGTGTGTTGTATAAATGTAAAGAATCAAGGATGACACAGGGCTGTGAGATTCGCTGGGAGAAATCATTGCCACACCACAGATACTGAGAGCTGAGGATCCAGTTGTAAGTGAAAAAATAAAAATAAACAATGAGCAACTGCTGCTTGCTGAGGATATTAGGCACATTGTCAACACCAAGCCAGACAGATGCCAAGGGTCAAGGCCTGAGAGCGCTCTGCTGGGGAGGAGATTCAGGGCAGTTGATGGGCACCCACAGCCCTGCTCTTTCTGCTTTATGGGTATGCCCTGACCTTTGCAATTGCAGCACCGTGCCTGGCCTTTGCTGCACGCTCACATGCAGGGCTGCAGAGTAATCCTCTTTGCTTTCTCTCATAGCAGAGCATGCCGCTTTGACCTCATGCTTGCTTTATTGGATTTTTATGGGCTGTTTATCACCAAGGCCATTTTCATGCAAACGGAGTCATAGTTTGGTAGTTTACCTGCTCCTTCTGCTCTTGCCTCTTCTGCAGACCTAATCCACTCTTTCTAATAGCCCTGTTGGTTGCTATAGCAATGATAAAATGTTATGAAAAAGGCAGGATGATACTTAAATGTATGGCTGGTGTTACCTTTTTCTTTTTCCCTCCCAGGAAGGAGAAACCAAATAATGGGGATTTGTTGGGTTTATTATTGTTTTATCTAAAGCTTTAACTGTAGGCTCTATGGAGCCTGAATGCAGTCCTTCTCTCTCAACATTTTTTCAGAGAGGTTACAGTTCTGAAACATTTAGGGAGAAACAAGAGCCCAAATTCATGAATACAAGGTACATATTTTGGTTTTAAGATGCCAAAGGTTACATTTACTGTGATCTGCAGAGTGTGAAGTTTGCCCTAGCCAGCCCTCCGTGACAGGAACCTGCTGCAGAGCACTTAAGGCCCAGTTGGATTTATAAAAGTATTGAAAGGTAGCTGAGCATGTTAGCAGTGGATTTGTTTTGGATTTGTATCAGAAGAATTACTCAACACTGCCATCAAAAGTGGCATTTTGATCAGTAAATTAAAAAACCTTAGCTCCCTCAGCAGTCAAGGGAGAGGAAGGCAGAAGATGCAGTATTTGTGCTTCATAGCTGCATACAGGAATGGGTGGCTGTTTTGTTGTGCCAAGCCCCCTCTTTCACACACTTGAGAGAGCAAAAAATGACTTATTCTGTATTTTCAACTTTTTTGCCAAGTTTGTAGTCAGAATCATGTAGCTGCATCAAAAAAGTTGCCAGAAATTATCTAGTTTGTAACAGCCCCAAAGAACCAGCTCGCTTCAGAGCACACCACCCCAGCAAACGTAGGCAAGCGAAACACTAAGTGCTGACACAGATTGGTTCCTTGCCTTCTGTCACACAGCAAGAACATCCCCCATGCAAAACAGCTCAACCTGCCTAGCCATGGCAGGACCAGCTTGTTCCCATCTGCTAGGGATCACTAGGCAAGATCAGATTGGGGATATATCAAGTGAGATGCTTTTTCTGGCAGTTGCCATTTAAAGAGGCCTCAAGCTAAAACATTCAACACCGTGCGGCAGGTATATTCTTCTCCTTATCAAATCTCATAGGGACCGAGTTGGAAATTGGGTTAAACCTCAAATGAGAGGATTATATCTCTTCTGAATTTATGGCTGCCATTAACTCTGGGCATTCCCTTTACCTATGTAAAAGTGAGTCCCTTTTTGAATCTTTTATGACCTGGCTTGATTAAAAGTGGGATGAAAGCAGAAACAATTTTAATGGACTTAGTATCCACCGTGGTATAAAACTAATGCAAGAAGACAAGTGGTTCCTACAATCCCTCATTGCAGATGTACATGAATTTGATGGAAAATACCTTACCAGAAAGAAAGAATTGACTCATTTACCTATTAGTTACATTCAAGGTTGATTAGTTAAGCATTCATATAATGTTTTCTTACAGGAGACAGCTTTGTTTCCTTATTTCCAAACACAGCAGCTCATCTTCCTTTCCATCAGCATAGCCAAAAATATCAGGTGAGACAAAACAAGTCTTTTTTTTCCAGCTGCATGTGTTGAGGAGCCTCCCTGGCATGCAGCCCCCATACAGCGCTGCCTTCTACTTTGTCCTGTGCTGAAAAGACTGATGAAGTGATATGCTAACACCAAACGCCTGGGGCTGGGAAGGGCTAGGGGTGGATGAGGGAGAGGCAGGAGAGTGGTCTGCTCTCTCTTCTACCTGTGCAGTCATGGAGAAACACCATCCTAGGAGATATGAGCAACACAGGAGGTAGCTCTGAAGACCTCCACCTAGCCTTAGGTTTGGCCAGTTTTTGCTTTTTTTAAAAAATAACAGGTGTGAGCTTTCAGAAAGCTTGCCGCTAGGGGGATTTGTTCCAGCCAGAGGCCCTTGGGGCTTATATATCCTCAACAACTGCATCCAAAAAGAGAAAAAAAAAAAGAAAGCAAATGAAAGAAAAATCAGGTAATGGGTTGCAGAGAAGAGATTGCACCCGGCACCCCACATGCCTCACAATGATTGCCTCAACCAAGCCACAGGTCCACCTCCACCCCTAAAAGAGTCAAATGGAGTCTCCATACCTCTGCAACTGAAGGCATCCCTGCCAGGGTTACTAGTTTGGAGGATTAGCTTTTTGGTTGCTGGTTTGGGTTGGAGCTATAAGATGCTGGTAACAGCCAGGTAACCTCAGCCCTCTGGCTAGCTCTAGTTGCCCCACCAAAGACTTACTTTCATTGTGGACAGGTTTCATCATTAACAGTTTAGCCCTGGAGATACAAAATATGGTGTGTCCTTGAGTATTCCTGCTCTAGGTCTCTACTGCTGACAGTGGGAATGGCCCTGGGGGCAAGTTTTTGAGCTGGTTGTCTCTTTGGATCCCAGATGAGATTTGGAGAAAGGGCTTAATGGGGTTTTTGGTCCTGTAGGCCAGGTAAAAGGTGGGGGGAAGGCTTTGCTTCGTGGGTTGGTGCCTGCAATGAGAATCCAGGTAGGTCTTGGCATACACCTGCCAGGCTGTGATGATCCTGCAAAGCACAAGTCCAGAGGCTGCAACTCCAAGGCCTAAATGAAAGCAGGAGGACAACTGCCAGCTGAGTGCTTGGAAACAACAGCAAAGAGGTCTGGGAGCGGGGAAACAAGGTGCTTGAGGGTCAAATGGAGAGCCTTGAAATGTGCATCTCCATGGCCAGTCTCGCTCCTGATAGAAATGGTGGAGCTGTGGTGTTCTCACCTTCAAGGGGGGATTTGAGTTGTTGCGGATGTGCTTGATAATGGTACCAGAGCAGTAGCCGAAGTGAAACTCACCCTCTTAGACATGAGAAACTGCTGCTCTCTGATACATGCCAAGAGCCTTCAGAGAGGCCTCATTCTCCATCCTTCCTTTTTAATTCTACTTCTTTAATTTTAGATGTGTTGCGAAGGACCGGTGAAAGAGATCCTAGCCTGTAGTGGGAGTTGAATGTGCCACTTTCTGTTAGTCATAATATATTTTTTTTTTATTCATTTGGCACTTTTCAGAGAGTTTTCCCCCCCACATTGTGTAGGCTGCCATCTTCCTTTCTTTCTTTATAGCAAGCATGTGGGCATAGCCTTGCTTACACTCCAAGCAACTGGGGAACTACCATAAATGTAGCTTATCTGCTTTCTGATACATTTTCTTTTGCATTGGTTTGGGTTTGTGCATCGTCAGTAACATCTGTTCTGCTTTAGTGGCATACAGTTTTCTGAGTCTAATCAGCTGGCTGCTTGTAATCAGGACTATTTCAACTGTTGTCATTCTGAATGTTCTTTTTCCCTTTTTTTTAATACCACGTTTGGCTGATTGACCTTTTTTGTTTGTTTTTTTTTTCTCTGTCTTTCTATTGGGCTGCTCCAGGAGCCATGGCTAATCATCTTATAACCAATGCTCTGCTTCGTCCTCATGGCACTAACAACCCTTATAATACATTGCTCGGGGAATCGGCGGTCTATAACAACCCTTCTGTCAGCATGTACAACGCACAAGGTGTGCTGGAGTTTCTCTCTAATTTTTCTAGTGAGAATTCCATTTTCTATGGCTTATTTTAGCCCATTTCTTTCTTTCTTTTTTTTTCTTTTTCCTTTTCTTTTTTCTCTCCCCACAGACACACACACTTCGTTTTTTTTTGGAACTGGGCACAAAAAAAAGATCGCCTTCTTTCATTTCAATGCATCTTTCCATTTTCCAGAGGCTTTTTTTTCCATGAGCGATCAAACTCACTTTGAGAGAGTCAGTTCTACTCAAAGCATTCATGGTGGTTTTGATTTGGATGATTTTTTTTTTTTTCAATCTTCTTGCTTTTGTATTGTTTTGGTCTTGTGTGTGTGTTTTGTCAGACGTATCCATTCCTCTCTTTGTTGTCAGCACATTTCCTTGTTAAACCATTCATTTCAGAAACAGGAACACCTTTGAAGGTAAGTGAAGCTAAAATGGCCTTTGCCACCAAAGCTGCTCTTATTTAAAATGGCATACAGAAATGTGGTCAGCAGCACACCGGCTTGCGCCGGAAAAAAAATGCAAAATAAAGCAAAACTGCCCTTGATCTCTAAGAAAAACGACAGCTGAAGCAAGGAACATAGGTCAGCTCCAAAGAGCAGAGCTTAGAAATTGTAAAAAATGTTTTGCCGCTTGCATTAATACATTTTATGTGTGCTACTAGAAAGCAAAAAAAAAAAAAAAAAAGGTATAGGGAAACTAGCATATCCTCCTTTCAGCAGTGGAAAATGAACAGGTAGAGTCAGTTGTAACTAACGCAGGTTTCTGTCTTTTGTCACCTATGTGTTTCTCTCTGCTCCGGCTGTGGGAAGGGACCATGTTTGTAAGCTGACGTCCTGATGCTTTCATGAGGGAGAGGCAGATGCATTTAAGCAGTACCTGAGGAGGAGCTGGGGAGTGTCGAGCTCTGCCAGCTCCTGGCTGCTGATGGCTCCGTCTTGCTCTGCCACTTATATAGGGTTTTTCTTTTACTTTTTTGGCTTGCTTGCAAAGTGGCTGAATCATTACAGAATAATGCTGTGTTCAAGCACAAGTATGTCAGCATCCTTGTCATCTCTGCACTCCCAATGAAGGTGTCCCTTTTCAGTAAGCAATCTCTAAGGAAGGGAAAATAATAATAGTTTTAATGCAAGCAGGAAAACCCTCTTTGTACTATATGACAGTGTATTGTTTACGATAGAGACAGATGTTGAACTGTATCACTTGGGTATTTTCATTTAAAGCACAAGGAAGGCATGTTTGACCTTCTCGCTGTTCATTAATTTCCTAAACTATGCTAACTTTGTGCAATAAATTTGCTTCCATGAATGCTTTTTAAAAAAGGGCTACTGTTAAACATGAAACACTTTGAATTTTAAGAACTTCAATGTACTGCAAATCAAATGTTGAAATGAGCTTGGATGTTCTGTATAGTTTCTTGCATAATAACGTTGAGGTTTGGGGTACGTTTAAGTCAAGTGGCAGCAGGTAATGCTGGGTCAGCATTTCACATAAGAGAAGTCCTGATGTTCGGTTCTGGGTGCTGCAACTGAACGCAAGTGATTTGGGTGAAAATGCAACAAAAAGGTTTTACTTGCATTTTAATAATCTTGTGTTCTTCTAATTTTTTAAGACTACATTCTGACACAGTTACCTGAGCTAACAGCACTTTATTCCACAAAAGTAGTATGATTGATTTGCAAGTGCTATTCAGTGCAACACAGCCAGATGGATAACAGAAAAACCTACTCAGGCTTCAGCCCTGGGAAATGAAGAAAGAGAGTGGGACCACTACTGATCCCGTTTAAGCCTCTGGAGCTTTGCCATTGACTTCAGAGGGAGCAGAGTCCAACCTATTCTTTTCAGAAGGCTGCGAGTTAATTAATGATGGTAGAACTGGAATAGCTATTGCTTTTCAAACTGATTACTGTCCCTGGACAATTACAAACTGTGAACTAGAGGAGATACCACAGCAGAAACGAAGGTCAGCAAAAACAACCAGGCCTAATGGCCTTGGCAGTTCTTTGGGATTTAAGGATGCTGCACCAACAGGCACACTAAAGCAATGATAGTGCATTGTAAAAGTAGACATTGTCACCATCTCTGGCTGTGCCTGGGCTGGGATCGGTGTGTGATGAGAGCATTGCTAGCTAACATCATCCAGCTAACTCATTCCACATCACTAAGGCTATGATTTTTTTTTTTTGCACCTCCATCTACCACTTCTGGTGCTGGCCATTGACAGAGGCAGGACTCTATAAGAAACCTGTGGCCTGATCTGGTCCTCCCCTTCCTTTCCCACTCCCCAGTTACCTGTTTTAAAAGAGCCACTCTGCTCAAGCTGAAGCTGTCCCTTCTGCAGTAGACTCACCAGGGGCCCGGAGCCCTAAAAAAACACCCTTGGAACAGGACCTTAAAAGGCAAAAGTCCCATCTCCTGGTGGTGAAAGCGATTCTTTGATGGGACCTAGAGAGTAGAAGAAGGAGGAGATGGTAGGTGAGAGGGGTCTGGCACACGTAGCACGTGCCAAGCGCTCACCTCCACTGGCAGCATACAGACATACACCGACGCCGTCTCTCAGATTCAGGAGTTTCTCACAGCTGCCTGAATGCTTTTGTGAGAGCTAATTTTAAGAGAAGGCGATGGTCCCACTAATGAGCTCTGGTTAAAGCCCAGCATGCCACAGACCACTGCAAAGTGGGCAGCTGAGAGTTATCACTGGCTCTTCATCTTCATCTCTGGCTCTTCTTGTTTTAACCCTTTCTTCTCAATAGCTTCATTTACCAATTCCATTATTCGAACTACCGCTCCTCTTAGATTTGTTTTGCAAGCTTCATGTAGTTTGCCGAGTGTTCAGTTAAAAAAAAAGCAGACTTGCCAAAGTTGTAAAATGACAGCAGCCCCATGATGGGCAAAGTCATACTCTTACAAAGCACTGTTGCAAAGGGTGGAAGGCAAAACATTTTTAGCAAAGAAACAGATTTTGGTTTCAACTGCCAGAGGTTATTATAACTAACAGTAAGTAAAGCCATTCATTTTAAGACTTTGGAAGTAACGTTGACAGTGCCTGTCTTTTCAAGCATGACTGTTACCAGCCTTAGAGTTTTCTTAAATTTCCAGGCATTATTTCTTGATTTGTGTTGCACGATGAACATTTTATAATGGCATTGGAAAACGTTTTAAATGTGATAATTTTAAAATAAAAATGTAGTCTCCTGAATATTGCGCGTAAAATAATTTTTCTGTCTAAAATGTCAATATTTTTAACCTGAAATAAACCATGTAACAAATTCATGTATTCTGGGCAGTGGAAATTATTTCCATTAACTCTCTTTTCTACATATCATCAATTTGCTTTTTGCTCATGTTTCTCCTACTGTCGCTGTAAGCTTACTTGTTGTTTTTTCTTTCCTTTTCTTCATGCTGTCGTTTAGAGCCCTACAGAGAGACAAGTATGGGAGTAAAGCTAAACATTGCATATCAAATGTAATTTCTTTTTAGTTCACTTTTATTGCATCACATATAGATGATGTAGTTAATAAAGGAAATTCATCTCACAGTTTTGAAATGAAAAGAATATGAATATACGTGTGTATATATACGTGTATGCGTGTGTATGTATGTTCATATATATATGTACGTGTGCATATATATATGAGATTAAATGATGCTTTCTTTGTTTATTTCTCATTTTTGTGGTATTGTTTACCCAGCATAGTTTCTCAGATAACTGTGTATATGATTTTTTTTAAACTTCACATTTTTATTTGCGAAGTCATGGCATTTTTATATAGCGTGTTTCATTGCAGACCTCACTCTGTTCTCACGTGCAATGCTCCATTTTATTTCCCCACCAGACCTTGGATGTATGCATTGGCAGCAGAAGCACAGCGCTGAGCACCTCAATGCATATGTTACTCAACATGGCCATCAGACAGATGCTGTTGTGCTTGTCACTCATGACATATGGTCCTCTCCCCAAAATGCTCACTTTTCATTTCTCCCCAAGCATCATGACTCGGCTGGAGAACTTCCACCGTGAAAATCAATGGCTTTGCTCTATGTCTGTGATGGCTAGTTGATTTTTTGGCATAGCTCCCTCGTTTGTTGGGAAACCCAGGATATGGCAGCACCCTCTAAGCTTCAGAAACCTAAAACGTGACCGACATATTTGGGGCATTTCACTTAAAAGCAAGAAGAAAGCCTGCAGTAGCACTTTCCACTGCTTAACATGCAGCAACTACTCCATTGCAGATCTAGACCGAATCCTATATTTTCAAAAGGTACACATGCCATGTACTGAGCATGGTATGAGCAACTGTTCATCTGAAATTGTCAGCTAACGGCTCCTCTAATCCACCGCGGCTTGCTGGGAGTTGCTTGCCATTTTTTGGCAATGCCCCAAGCCCTTAGCTGAAAGGTTGATGTTGTTTCATGCATCCCTACACCTGCACTCCTCCCAGGGAGGCCTGTAATCCCAAAAAAGAAAGCATGGCGGCTTAACTGCTAGGCCTGATTTTTTTCGTCCTTGCCCACTTGTGCTGTATTGGTCTCAGAGTGCTTCCCCACCATGTCCCATCACGTGCTGGGAAAGAGCTGAGCTCCAACCTTACACTGGTAGCATTGAGACACCTGTAGAGATGTGATAGGCAGTTAGTTGGGGAGCACTCCAAGACCCCAGTACTCCTCAAAGGTTCCCCTGTGCCCACCGTACTGTGGTGGCGATGGTACTTGCTGTACTTTCCACGGAACCCTCTGCTCTAACCTTGCAAGTGGAATGGGAGCTGGTTTTAAAGGCTGTGCAAAACCCTACAGCAGCTGCCTCCAACATCATTGTAGTAGAAAATCGCCACCCACCCAGTGCAGATTAAATAATTTTGGCTGTGCCCTTGTGCTGGGAGAGGTAGGACATTTAGCCTTGTTCCAAAAAAGCCTGGACTGGGCAGCCCTTAGTGCCTCCACCTTGCAAATCCCCAAATCCTGCCAGTCAGGCCTTATGTCTTTACCCTGGCAGCCTGCTCAGCAAGAGGGGAGAGCAATTTGGTTTTTTTTTTCCTCTAGGAAGGATACACTCCCAAACAAAGTTTAAGTAATGATTAACCTGGGCTGCAAGTACTTTTCCCTCAGCTAATGGGAATTGCTCCCTTCCTCCAAAGTTCCTGGAGCTAGGGTAATTGGGACCAGCCCAGGGTCATCTCTTTCTAAGCTCCCTGGGGAATATGTACAGCAAAGCGCAAGAGCCCTAGGAGGTAGTGATCAAGAGAGATAATTCTTTCCCACCAATGCATATATTGCTGCATCAAGTCACATACTTGACGGTGCTTTCCATTTTTTTCAGTGGGAAGACCTTAAGCCAGTTAGCTGGAGCTACGCCCTCCTATTTTGGCCGCTACACTCTCTCCTCACTGCCGAGCCCCGGCAGCCGCGGCAGCCTAGGAAGGGGGATTGAGTGTGCACGTCCCGCGTGAGTGTCCTGTTTGTACAAGTCACCCTCTCTTGTGTAATGTTTTTCAGAGGGGCTTCTGAACAATGCCAGGGATACAAGTGTCACGGATACTCTACCACTGAATGGTAATCACGGCAACAGCTACAGCATCGCCAGCGGCGAGTACCTCAGCAACTGCGTGCAAATCCTTGACCGTGGGTACAACCACACCGAGAACGCCCTCGAGAAAAAGATCCTGAAGGAACTCACCTCCAACTACATCCCTTCCTACCTGAACAACCACGAGCGCTCCAGCGAGCAGAGCCGCAACCTGATGAACAAACTCGTCAACAGCGTGGGCGGTGGGAGCGAGGATGACGCCATCGTGCTGGACGACGCCACCTCCTTCACCCATGAGGAAAGTCTGGGCCTGGAGCTTATACATGAGGAGTCGGATGCTCCACTGCTGCCCCCCCGGGTATACTCGGCAGAAAACCACCAGCCCCACCTCTACAGCCGGCGGCGCATCCCGCAAGACAACAGTGAGAGCTTTTTCCCCTTGCTGACCAACGAGCACACGGACGACCTCCAATCGCCCAACAGGGATTCTCTCTACACCAGTATGCCCGCGCTGGCCGGCATGCCCATGACGGAAAGCGTCACTGCCAGCACCCAGACCGATCCCCCGCCGGCCAAAAGCAGTGGCGGCGACGCCGACGATGTTTACTACAAAAGCATGCCCAACCTTGGCTCCAGGAACCACGTCCATCAGCTACACACTTACTACCAGCTAGGCCGAGGCAGCAGCGACGGTTTTATAGTCCCGCCAAACAAAGAGGGAACCCCCCCGGACGGCAATACAAAAGGACCTGCTCACTTGGTCACTAGTCTATAGAAGATTCAGCAAAAATTAAGCAAAGAGACAACAAAAAGCCCCTCCGTAATGCTCGGTTTACTGTTCTGAGTTAATCCAAACAGTGGTAATAATGTGTGTACTCCTAAATCTTCATGCTGTTCAAAAGGAAACTCTCAGACTTTTTTTACTGGAATTTTTAGGCCGGCCCAGAGAGGACAGTAACTGCTGCCCCCCACCCCCCCCACCCCTTTTCCCCCCCATCCTTCTTCCCTCCAGACAGACTTCATTATGTTAATGAAAGAGATAGATAATGGCACGCTTTGTGGCCTTCTCAAGTTATGCCATGTTTCTTTAAACAGTCCTTGATGCTGTTTTGCTCTTAATACCGAGGACCTGATTTAAGAGGGACAAAAAAAAAAAAAAAAGCAAGGGAAAAAAAAAAAGGCCAAAAATGTGCATTTGAAACTAGTAGCGATGATGCATCTAGGTGGGAGCGCTGCACAAAAACAAGCTAACAAAACTCTTTCTTACCAATCCAGATCACGTCATGGGTTTTGGTCACTCACAACTTGGTTTCACTGCAGCACCCTTTGCTGTGTGAGCAAACAAAACAAAAACAAATTCAATGAGATGGAAGGGAATCCTAGAATTCTATGCTAAAGGCATATTTTACATTTTGCTGTATTAACGGATGATAAAAACTAATGGCAGAAAAAGAGAAGTGAACAGTTTCTATGTAATGTACAGATACTAGCATTGCACATATAGTCTGCTTTCTGTTCCTCCAGAACTTGCGTCCCTGTTAATGTAGTGGAAAAAAAAAAAAGAACTTTTTTCTGTTGTGCTGGTCTTGTAAGTTTGTCTACCAGTAGGAGCAAGGTTTTTCATAACTCCTTTATTTTTTCCAGTTTTGTTTTGCCTCTTCTGCTGCCCATCCCTTCCATCCCCTCCCCATTACTTTCTAAAGACCATTTTTAGTAACACCATGACCATTTCTTTTCAGCCAAGGCAGTCTTTTTATTTCCTTGCTGTATAACTTTCTTCAGCCGGCATATTGCCAGCAGACCTTTTGGCAGACTAGAGCAGGGCAAACTTCCCCGTTGACGGTGCACAACTGATCATGACAATAATCCTGCGACGCATCTTCAGTGAGCAGCCCCTCAGCCAGGCCGTAGTGTCACATGCAGGAGCCAAGAGGTTTTTTTAATAGTTGTAGTGGGTCTCTACAGGAGATGGTCATTTCCCTGGAGGAGCAGAGGGCCTTCATGGCTCTGTCTGGTCCCTGGTGTAGGCACTTGTACTGCAGTGGGTAAGAAGAAATTTGACTGATGCATAGTGAGCTAAAAAGTACTTTTGCAGTGATTTTTTTTTTAAAAAAGTCTTCTGTTCATTATTTTTCCTAACAGGAAATTTATTTATTTGACAGGATTTTTAAGTAACATAGGCTTTCTGGAGGTAAATTAGCAGCACGGAGTATGAATTCTTTTTCTTTTTTTTCTTTTTGTGTTTTTTTTTTTTTTTAATTTATGATTCATTTTGTACGGTCTCAACAGTTGAATGACCTCATTACTAATATTTGTTGTAAAAGTGAAGCTTGTTTGCCAACCAATAAACAACTGATCACGATTTAGAAGAAACTGTATGTATGTACTGTACAATTAATCTCTTTTTTTGTTGTTGCTCTTGTTCTTCTCTCCATTACTGTCTTCAGTATGAGTCTCCACTCCTTTATGGCATGGGTGAGCAATGCCAAAGAAAGGAGGCCTAAACTGAGCAATTTAAGCACAAAGGTTACACAGCTACGGCTGATTAGAAATATCAGGCTAGGGGGTGAGGACACCACTGGTTGACATTTGTTGCAGGTGTTTCTAGGTCGGTAATTGTGCCTACTGTATAAACTAGCCAATGACACGCGGATGATTTGAGTATAGTATTTCATGTGTCATACCTTTTAATCGTTGTAATGACTTTTTTAATTTTTTTTTTTTTTTTCATTTTGATTCTTCTGAGATTAAAAACTGCTGGTAGCATGTCAAAGAGTAAAACAAGTCCCCGTTAGGCCTCCTCGGTCGTTGTTTGCTGTGTCTTTATTTTCTTGCTCCGGGTGTACGCAAAGTGCCATTGCCATCCTTGGCCACATCTCTCGACCCATCCTACCACTGCCAATGGCCTGCTGGTGCTTTGCTACTCTGCTCCAGCCTTCCATTTCAAATCTCTTGCAAACTATTAGGATTCATAATCAGGATTTAAAAGCCACAAAATAGACTGGAAAGGTTGATGGCAAAGAAAGCCACGAAACAAACTAGAAAGGCTGATGGTAAAAATAACCTCTGGACACACTCAGCACCAATTTTTTGGTGTGTGATTTTTCATAAAGTCCTCCCATGCCTTGGGCTTTGGGATCTGGTGCTGCCTCCATCCAAGCAGCCTCCGTCTAGCTCCAGTCAAGCTGGATAAAAGCCAAAAGATTTGGAGCAGGAGGGTGATTCCCTTGTTAGACAATACATTCTCAATTCTGGAGGATAAAATCGTCAGCAGCAGAGCAGCTCTGCTCCATTCTGTGGTTGTCCTTGCGTGGGGCAATGCTGCTTGGCACTGCTCAGCAGAGGCTTGTGGTGGGGGAGGTAGAACCAGAGGTTGACGGTATTTGGTGGTATTCATGGCCTACAGAAGAGTCTGGTTTGAGTTACCTGAATCCTTCCTGCAGCCAGGTACTCAGGCCAAAGCATCTTGGGGAGTTTCCTCTTGTCAGGTCTACGTTTTAGCAAGGGAACATTTCTCATCAGGAGATTGGGAATCACCTGGCTTCATAGCAAAACAGCCATGGGACAGCCCAGTCATGGTCTTGGCTCTTGATGCTGCCTCCCTCTTTAATTTTACTTTCCATGCCACCAGCAGTGGAGCTCGGCTGTGTGTAGTAGACCAATGCATGCAGGCAAAGCGAGTGTTTCTGATCCATGTGGTCATACCGATCCATATAGTAGCCCCATGGAGGCTGCTGAGGCTTGAAATACTAGAAGTACCTCTTGTTCTGAAGGAGGTAAAAACTCTTTTACTGTATTAGACTCAAAAAAATAGTTTTCCAGGGATATGGCAGGATAAAAATCATGCAGAGGGTGAGATACGCCATGGCAAATACTGTCATGATAAAATGGGAGGCACGTCATCAGCATGGCATTTACCAGTGTGCCTGAAACTATGTAAGAGCAAACCAGTGGTGGATTTGCTATGGGATGATTGTGCCCTACTGAAAAATCTTTGACTTTCTTTACTCTGAATGGTTGTTCTTCTCCAGCCTTAGCCTTTCTGTGTATTTTGACTTTATCAGTGAACAGGCTGGTTTTTCTCTCTTCTCCATACCTTCTCGCTCAAGCTCCTCTCTGTCAGCCTACCATAACTATTAGCACTTTGAAAAAAAATACTGTTTATTTTCAAGCTGATTATTTCCATCCCCAGGCTGTTCTGGCACCACAGGATTCTCTGTTGGTGCTTCTTATAGCTTTGGAAGCAGCTGAATCAAAAAAACAGAGGGGAGATAGATCTTATTAATTATATTAAGCCAAAAATGGTTTAAGACTGTAATTTCATTGGGGGGGAGCAGGATGGGGATTCTTTTAGTCATCTTTTTCCCCATGAAGACAGGCTTTTGTTGTGTGGGATAGTTGATCATGGGCATGGTGAATGTTTCTGCTTGTTGATAGGTAGCTCGGTAGATACAATTCTTACGTGACTGGCAATGTAGCGGTGTCTTCTGTGCGGACTGCAGCGTGCAAAACTCAAGTCAATGTTAAGTCTTTGGTGCCTAAAATGCTCCTGGGGTAGGAGGGAGAGGTACAAAACTCCTAAGGCGTTTCTTACTGCTGAGCCAAGGCAGGGATGTGAGAAAACAGCTTGGTGAAGAGGCAGTAGCAATTATGGTATTAGAATCAGAGAACCACAGAATGGTAGGGCTTGGAAGGGACCTCTGGAGATCATCTAGTCCAACCCCCCTGCTAGAGCAGGATCTCCTAGAGCAGGTCTCACAGGAGGCCTTAAATCAATACCTGTGCTTGCGGCACCTAACTTTGCAAGCTGAACTGAAGGGGTTGATCAGCTCTGTTCTTGAGGGATCTTCTTTTTTAGAGATATGTTTAACAAAACCAAAACAAAGCAAAATAAACCCCAAACAACAACAAAAACCTCACGGATCTGCCCTGTAGGGAGAAGATTAAAGCTTCTTCATTCAACGACAGTAAGCATCTTGTTTTCAATGAAAACCAAGCAGAATAGAGGCAAACAGTGCGTGATCTGATGAAAATATCACCCTGATACATAGACCCACCCCCTTTCTGAAACGTGGGACCAGCTTTGAGAGGCATGAGTTACTGGGCATGTTTGGAGTGGGGATTGTCAGTGCCTCGCTTGAGGTGTCCTGTCAGAAAGCCTTGCTTGCAGATGGGAATAGAGGGATGGAGAAGTACAAGGCTCCATCCCTTGCATTTTCCTGGACATCATCCTGGGATGCTTTGCGAGTTCTCAATCCCTTTTTTCTCTAATTTGCAGACTCCTGGGTTATTTTTCCTGTGTTATCTCATCTCAGAGTACCCCATAACAAGCCGACACACCAGTTTACTGTGCAATCGCTCTGTTTTCTATGGCTTAAGGACACTTTGGCTTCAATAGGCAATAGCCTGCCCATTTTCTGTGGAGCCATAAGAGACTGTAAAGATCTCCCTGAAACATGTGAAGGAGAAACACAAGGGGAAAGACATGCCAAGAAAGACTACGTAGGCTGAAGGGTTGCTGGGGATGGGGAGTATTCATAACAGCTTTGAAGGCACTGTGTAGGCCATATTAAATATCATGGAGCTGTTCCTTTCCACCTGTTGGTTGCATTTAAATCTCTGAAATCTCTGGTTGTTAACCAATCTTTTTCCTTTCTCCCTGCCCCCAGATAATGAGCAGTGACCTGCTTCAGAGGCCTGGGGGAAACGGTAGCAGCGGTGGGAGGTGCTGAGCTCTGAGGGGTCCTTGTGTGTCTCTATATGTGTCCATATTGTCTTCATCCTCCTTCCCTTTTCTCTGCCCAGCTGGTCTCTCCCTCACACACCCCCATATGCTCTTGATCTCACTAGTTTATAAAGAATATAATACCCTGCAGACTTGCCTAGACAACAGGGATAAAAAGATAGCTCATCTTATTAAAAAGCTATCTCAGGAAAGCCTAAGAGCACTGGCTTGGTCATCTGTCACTCCCTGATCTCCTCCTTACATGTAGCAAGAAAAGTACTTTATTTTTAGATACCTGCTGCATTCAGCTAGACTCTATGCAAATTTTATTTAAGGAATATTTTAGGGTTTAAATAGTCTGTGCTCATGAACATTATATAAATGTCATGTCGTCGCAGGCTCTCCAGTAATGGCGTGGAGAACATCCTGCCGTGTAAAGCTGAAACCAGATAAAATTGGTGATGAATGCTCCCAGGGAAGGCACCAGCGGTCACATTATTGGTGGCTGTCCTTGGCAGGGGCAGTAGTAGTGCGACCAGGGGAGAGCACCCAAAGGGGTACCAGGGGAGGGCAGCAGCACCCCCTGCTCTGCACGCAGCATAACTCCGTTCAGTGCGGGCAGCTGGTGTAGGGCTGGTTTTGCTCTCCCAAGAGCTTTGGCAAGCCCTAGGGCTGCATGGATCATACACCAGATCATACACCATCCCTGTTCAGGGGGGATGGTCTGTTTAATGCTGAAATACTGAGACTAGCCAGGATAGCTTGGAAAGCTTCATTTTTCACATCAGAATCGCTTTTTACAGGTGCTTACTGTTTATTGTATTTGATATTCCAGGCAGATGGTGATAGTCTTCTCCAGCAAAATGCCAACAACAACAAAAAATCATCCAAACTATTTGCTGTCTTTTTATTTCCTCATCCTCCATGTATTGTCTTTTCTTATATTTCTACTCCTTAAAGACACTGTACACATGTAAAAACCCAGTCTAAAACCTCAATAAATTAAAAAAACCAATGGTATAAAGAGTAGTTTTTATGTACTGGAAGCAAATGCTTGGTATTTTGACAGCATTGCTTAAAACCCCAAACAACAACTTAAAAAGCACAAATATAGCTGCTGCAGGACCTCCGCAGCTAGTGTGCATGGGAATACTTGTACGGATGACCCAGTATCTCCAACTGCCACTTCCAATCAGCTACATCTCATGTTACAACTTTGGAAAGGTTGTTTCCAGCAGCAGGATGCTCAATGGATGAATTGTGGCTATAATAAAACTGGTTTCAGCCTGTTTTCTCCCACTTCTCTCTGAGGCATCTCAGGCCGAGTTTAATTTGGGTCCTTGTGGCAGAAAAGCTCAATGCAGGCGTGAGCCCTGCAGCCTTTGTGTCCCACCAGCAGCAAAGACTTCTCCTTTCAGCAGGCGGTATCATCTACTGATAAATGTTTTTGAGGAATGAATGTTGAAAACCAAATGGTCAACAAAACAGGTGGAGGATTTCTGGGTATGCCACTCGGAAAGCAGCAGCACCTCACTCCGGGCATCTCTGAGCACTTGGTTGCATAAAAGCTGCCAAGTGGGCTAGGAAAATGGACTTTGAGGGGGGGAAGGGAAGGAAAAAGCTGCCAATTTCCAGCAAGGCTTTGTTCTTTGGATGAAATGAGCCAAAAGCAGTTTCTCAGATGCTTTCTGTAGGCAGCCAGAGAAAAGCATGGGGTCATACAGGATTAGCCTGTGTGCAGCAGGATGCCAAGGCTGAAGCCTTGGTGTGCCTGTCAAGTACCTTTCTCTGACCGGCCCCTGGTTTCCTCACCTTAAAAATATAAAAGAAGGTTTTATGGTTTGCCAGCAAGGACCCCAGCAGCCCTTATTTTGAGTAGGTCCCTGAAGTGCTGGAGCCCGAGTTGTGCGACCCAAGTTGGAGTTGACCTGTGAATGAGTCACAACCTAGCAGAATGTTTTGCTTTTTCTATTGGCTTCATGTTCCAG